>OOIL02000824.1:170120-194400 GCA_900332095.2 Cuscuta campestris | reverse complement strand
GATGTGATAATATCCATTGGGCCTGATTAAAGATATTGGGCCGGTCCACGCAAGGAGCCCGCTAGGGAACCCTAACCCTAGGCTCCTACCTTGATGCTATATAAGAGACACATAACCAAGAAGAAGGGGGAGCCACCCTCTACATTCCACACATATTGTATTCTCTCCGTTCATCATCTTCTTCTCGATGGAGCTTCGAGCTCCATCAATGGCTATCACACCAATATGTTGTACAAATATACCCCTGATATATAATAAAACATCCCCGTTGGCATGGTACCGCCGAAAAAGGCCCGTGGTTTTCACCGATTTGGTTTCCACGTTAAGAGTCTATTGTCTATATTTTTGTTGATATATTTTCCATATTTTATACATATATCGTATAGACCAAAAAATACACACCCGGGGGGTTTTGGTCTATCACCGACATATAAATTTTTTTTGATATAAACATTATATAATATACATTACCAATCAACAAAATGTCGTCCATCAAAGGCAGTAATTTGATATCATCGAATGACATGAATTTGTATCGGAAATTTGGAAATACGTCCGAAGATAATTTTTGAATTTTGGTTATTCCAAAAAAACACTATCATAAAAGGATGGGAGCTGAGGTTGTCTTAGTGTTCTAGAAGTTGTGCTGAACTTTAAACCGGGTTAAACCATAAACTTGATTTTCTTCAATTAGCTCTTTGAAGATGTTTGACTTAAACATTTGTCAATTTTGTTTATTAAAATTACAAGATGTGGCTCTATTGGACCTACGGGAATAATCCGTCGTTGTTCAAAATGCAAACCTCGGTGAACCTCGAGGACCTAGAGTCGATTTTGGAGACTCAACAGGAACCAAGTGCACCAACCGGAACAAAAAAAAGTGCACGCCGTCGGTTCCAAACGTATGTATTACGAGAGAAAACAAAACGAGATCAAAATTTAATGTAATTTGCTTTAGTTTTTCAATTAATGTAATTTTTTTAATTTAATGTTTATATTGAATGCAATTTTTTTTATTGAATGTAATTTTGCTATTTTATGAATTATTGTTGTTTATATTTAAATAATTAATTACATTTTATTCATTAATTTGAAAAAAATGTGCATTAAAAATTTTAAAAAATTGTTTGAAACCCCAGTTTGAAGCGCTGGGGCTTCAAACCCATTTTCAGTGAATCTGTGAGGTAAGTTAAAGCAAACGTGACAGAGAGAGAAATTTTGAAGCCCCGGTTTGAAGCCCCGGGGCTTCACGGGTATTTCCAGAGCTCTTAGCATGACTCAATTAAGCACACATCACTAAAAATCACAAAAATGAGTAAAGAGATTAGAGCCCATTAAATGAGTAAGGTTGACCAAATTGGAATGTAAGGTTCAAATATGCTAGAGTGAGGAGGTCAGGTAGACACTGGATTATATATAGGGTTGTAAACGAACTGAATCGAAGCGCATAACGAAATATTTGAATTTGTATTTGTTTAGTATTTCGAATATGAATTTGGATCTAAAAATGAAACGAATTAAAAATAAGATTTGTATTTGATTAATATTCGAATACTTAACGAATCCTAAAGGAATATTCGAATAATCATGCTCCGTAATTTATATGATGGACCAACATTGGTTTGAATAATTTAACTTGCAATATTTCTTATAATATATTTAAAAAAATTAATACATTTGCATCTTGCACAAATTATATGTTATAAAACATAAATATCAAATCATATCCTTTAGATTTTTGCGTTACGTTAATTTGACGAAATCTTAGTGATTTAAATGTAGTAATATTATATGAGTTTTCATGACTATTGATTTTTAAAACATGGCCTATGTGTATATATATTTGAATATTCGAATATCATTCGAATCAAATATGCCTCTACTTATATTTGTATTTATTTAATACTCTGCATTCGAATCAAGACTAGTATTTGAATTTGAATTTGTATTATGCGAATTTGAATCATTATATGTAAATACAAATCATGAATCAAATTTAAAGTATTTGATTTGTTTACAACCCTAATTATATAAGGGATAAAATGATTTTCCATCAGCAATACTGTAATTCACGATATACTTAGAGCATGTTCTCTTCAATTATTTTTTTTAACTTATTCTAATCAAAATATCAAATCAGATTATATCAGATTTTCATAAAATAAGACCAGATCCAAACATATCAGATGAAGATAATGGGCTCGGTTGGGAATAGCTATTCTGGTTAGTGTTAGCATTTCGGATAAAATTTTAGCAGTGCAGATTAACTTTAAAAACGCTAACGCTAAACGATGTCCATAGATAGCATTTTTAAAACACTAACATCTAACATTATTCCCGAGCAAGCCCAATAAGATTTTATTCTCTCATTTAGCATGAGGGAAAATGATAGAAATGATAATATCATTAAAACAAATATTTCTTTTCCATGCTTAAATTTATTCTAGAATTTCATACCAAAAGATTGATTTCAAATTTTCTATATATTAAATTAAGTTCCACATTAGATAATTAGGTGTCAAAATAAATATAAAATGTATTTATATGTGAGGAATGAATTTTATTTACTAGGTGTCAATATTTAGATAAATATAATCAATTTAATTTCATGTAAAGGTATAATAAATAAATATAAAATTTATTTATAGGTAAAGAGGGTATTTTATTTATTATTCAATTTTTTTTATAAATGTAAAGAAAAAATATAGAATTTGGAAAGAATATTATTATAAAAAGGAAGAATTTTTCCCACAATTAAATATACTCAAATATTTCTTACGAAGCTTATAATTTTATATTTTCCATATAAAAAATTATGTGACATATTAGGTGTTAGAAAATTCAACATAAAAATGATTTTCTTTTCTTTTTATTCAATTATAAATTGGGTGGCATAAAAATGCCACATAAGCAAAGACACATGCCAGCTCCTAGTAATGCTACATGTCAGCTCCTAGTAATGTCACATGTCAGCTCCTAGAAATGCCACGTATCAATTCCTTACGGTTTAAAGTTTGAAATTTATATATAACTGGCATTTTAACCCGTGCCATGCAAGAGATGGCATTTTTAACTAGCATTTTTACTCTGTAATATTTCTTCAATGTAACTGTTAAGAAATCAAACAAAATCCAATATTGATACAAAAACTTAAACGAATGATATAATAAATGACATGCTTAACGAAAATCATTTTAGGCTCTATTTGGGACACGAAATCAGAGTTGAAATCAACATATGACAATTAACTACAAAAACTTTTTAATATCATTTAGCACAATTATCACGTGTTATAATTCATGGTATGGAATTAATTACTTTATTAATTGTTTTTTCATTTAAAAGATCTTTAAATTAAAAAAGTTAGTGCCTTAGTGGAATATATAATTGAATACCTAGGAAGAAAAACATGTTTCCTCTCTCTTGGAGCTGCATGCCCAGCTTTACCATCACTTTTCTAGGTCAACAAACTTTTGTTAGAATTTGTAACAACCTAATCTATTTATAAACTTTTGTTAGTATAAACTTGGTAATAAAAAAAATTTAAAACATTTCAAACACTTTATTTATCATAAATAATTTTCATAATAATAATAATAATACGGAGTGTTCAATATTGCGAAAGCGTAATAAAAGATATCACCTGAAAATCACAAATAATTATTTTATGTTTTTGGAAATCATAATTCAAATCGACACATCCATTCTGACAACCTTGCCCCATCTGCCGCCAGGAACACCTCACATCATTCCTTCTATTTTCTTGCGTGTAACAAATAAAACATACTACACGCTCAGCGGTGAAGCTGAGTAAGGATATCTAATGCATCGAACATCCATATAAATTGAATATCAATTCATAATCAAATCATTTGATATCACACACATAATATTCAGTTCAAGTGTTCAATATTCATATCATTAGTATTTCTCTTAAATTATTCTTAATCTAAGGCCAAATTATTTTAACCAACTCTTAAACTATTCTTAGTTTATGGTACTAACCAACTCTTAAACCATATTCTAGTTTAAGGTACTACTAACCAACTCTTAAGCTAATTTATTTTTAGGGAACAATTTTCAAAAATATTTTCCAACTGATCTTAAACTAGTCTTAGCTCAAGGTACACAAGAAACTGATAATTGGACTGCTCACCATCGAGTTGGGTGGTATCCCCAAACGAGTGATCCTCTAGTTTGGTTTTTGGATCCCGTACGTACATTTTTACCCAAGCCACTGAATATACATATTTCTACCTGCAAGGCCCATTCTAATCTGAAATCTATCTTAGAGATCTTCTAGATAGCATTAACAATACACATTACTCTATTATTCATCAATCTATTCATTTTGAATCATAATTCAATAATTCATAACCATTATTTTAAATATGATATTCATCAAGGTTCATGATCAACAATCAATAATATTCATCATATTATTCAATAACAATTAGCGGCCTAACATCGAGTGTTAACACCATGGCTTACTGTCATGCATCACACAAGATTTTTGGGTTTATCCAAAAATGATATTTATTTACAGAAATCATTTTCATATTTATTATAATTGAAGGATATCAAAAATATGATTTAATAGTTCAAATATCAGGTTTCTGGAAAAATTCCGGATCAGACGGTAGCCTTCGCGGTACCTCGTTACCGTCCAGAGGGTACGGGGTACCGGCTGGAATCAGATACCGCCAAAGAAGGAGGTATTTCACGGTGGAGACGGTAGATGGCCTACCGTTCCGACAGTACGTCCTACCGTGCCGGTGGTACTAAGGTACCTTCCTAGCAGTAGCTCGTTACCGTTCTGCGCGTAGTTTTAAAAATGTCATCTTCAACCTCGGGTCCATTTTTAAAACTTTCATTTTTAATCATCAAAATTCAATTAAACTATATAGAAATGTTCCCCTAAGCTCATAGATCATTTTGGTATCATTAGTTCGTAATTTTAACAATAATTTGAAATTTTATGTTTATTTGTTTTTCAAGCATGTCAAACACAAAACTTAACCAAATGATTTTTTATGAACATAGAAACAATCTATACAAACATTCTAATCACTAAATATATCTAAGGGCTTACCTCGGGCTTAAATGAAGATTTTGAGAATTTTCGACGAAACTTCTGGTGAGGATTGTGCCTTACTCCGATGACCTCTTACTAAATTGACAGTACCACTGCGTTCTCCACACTCAGAGTAACATAATAGAAGGAAGAATTGTTAAAAATATTGAAGAATAGAAGGAGTTGGGTACTCCTTATATAGGAGAGGTGAGGGGAAAAAGCCAAGTTTACATTGCTTCCTTTCCTCGTGCGTTCGGCTGAGTGGGTGAAAGTGTTGTTTGAAGATTAACACGTCTTCCCCTGATTGGGACTAATTTGGTCTCAGTCGGGGCACACTTTTCGGTCCAACTTTCTCCGAATTAAGATCTGATTGAATCCTTGTGGTCAGACATTCATACTCTACACAACGACATTATTTTCAGAATTCATTGACAAACTTTATAAATCACATATTTTTGGGTCCTTCTTAATAATTAATTAATTATCAATTAATTAATTTTGATAGGCCCTTTTCGAGGCGTTACATTTCTCTCCTCCTTAAGATATTTTCTCCTCATTGACCCTTCTGTTTCCCAAGTTGCTTCTTCAATGGAATGATTCCTTCAGATATTGTGCCCTCATTGACCCTTCAGATATTGTGTCCTCATTGACCCTTCTGTTTCCCAAGTTGCTTCTTCAATGGAATGATTCCTCCATAGTACTTTGACTAGAGGGATAGATTTGTTCTCAGTTTTTTGATTTCACGTGCCATAATTTAGACGAATTCTTCTTCATTGGTCAAACGTTCGTCAAGGGTTACGGTTCCATCGGTTAGGATATGTGATGGAACTGAACAATAATGTTTTAGCATTGACACATGGAATACATCGTGGGTTTTGTTTAATTCTGGCGGAAGTTCCAACCGATAGGCTACTAGACCCACACGTTCAATGATTCAATAGGGTCTAATATTACCTTGGACTTAGTTTTCCCTTCCTACCAAATGGTAACACATTTTTCCATGGTGAAACTTTCAGAAACACCATGTCATCTACGTTGCATTGATCTCACGACATCTCAAGTCATTATTAGATTTCTGTTGATTAGAAGGCACTTGCAGTTTCTCGGATAAGACATCTCTCTCTGATAAGACAAACCTTTTCTTCAGTTTCTCGGACAAGATCAGGTCCTTCAAGCTTTTTCTCGCTCAATTCGGTCCAACATATTGGGGTTCTACATCGTCTCCCATATAGGGCTTTGTACGAGGCCATTTGGATACTCCCTGGATAACTGTTGTTATAAGCAAACTTCATTAATGGTAGATATTCTTCCTAGTTGTTTCCAAAATTGATTACACATGCTCTCATCATATCTTCCAAAATTTGAATCATTCTTTCTGTTTGTCCATCTGTCTAAGGGTGAAATGTCGTACTAAAATTAAGTTTTGTACCTAACGCCTTTTTGCAGACTTTTCTAGAATTGTGATGTAAAACGAGGATCACGATTAGAAATTATTGATAAAGTTACAACATGTAATCTTACGATCTCACGGATATACAATTCATCTAATCTTTTCAATGACGTGTCTCATCGGATGGGTATGAAATGAGCTGACTTGGTTAAACGGTCAATGATACCCAAACAACATCATTCTTCTTGTCTGGCAAAGGAAGTCCAATCACAAAGTCCATCATAATTCGTTCCCACTTTCATTCAAGAATTATAGGCAGATGCAACAATCCACTCCACACTTGATATTCAGTTTTGACTTGTTGACACGTCAGACATTGGGTAGTAAATTTTAAAATTTCCCGCTTCATCGTGGACCACCAATATGTCTTCTTCAGATCTTGGAACATTTAATTACTATTGAGATGCATGGTATACATGGTTTCGTGAGATTCACGTTCTATAACTTCACCACTAGGAACTACCAAACGATTCCTGTAGAACAAAACTCCTAAATAGTGAAGTCTTGTCTCTCCTCCATAGAGACAAGCTCGCACGTCTTCAGACAGTATTAATCACGTTTTTGTGCATCATGGATTTCATTCACAAGAGTTGGTTGGACTCGAAGTTTGGCTACCAACATTCGACTTAACGCATCGGCTACTCTGTTAGCCTTACCAAGATGGTAGTTAATGTAATAGTCATAGTCCTAGATTAATTCAAGACATCTTCTTTGCCTCTGCTTCAACTCTTTCTGAGTCAACATGTACTTCAAACTTTTATGGTTTGTGTGAATATATATCATTTCTCCAAAGAGATAATGACGCCATATCTTCAGAGCAAATACGACTGCTGTTAACTTAAGATCATGGTTGGGGTAGTTACACACATGTGGTTTTAATTTTCTTGATGCGTAGGCTACTACCTTGCCTTTTTGCATAAGCACACATCCCAAGCCATTATGAGATGCGTCACAGAAGATTGTGTAGTCCACACCTGGTACTCATTGCACTAGTACAAGTGCTTCTGTCACACATTTCTTCAAGTGTTCAAAACTACGTTGGCATGGATCAGTCCACTCAAATTTGACATTTTTCCTCAGAAGTTTTTTTTAGTGGAGTTGCAATCGAGGAAAAGTCTTCAACAAAACGTCCATAGTATCCAGCTAATCCCATAAAACTTATCACTTCACAAACATTACTCGAAACCTTCCATTCTGTAATGGCATATATTTTGCTGGCATCCACTTTGATACCTTCTTTCGAAATCACATGACCTAGAAATGTGACTTCGTTGAGCCAGAATTCGCATTTAGACAACTTTACGTAAAGATAGTGTTGACGAAGTACATGAAGTATTATTTCTAGATGTCTCGCATGGTTTTCATTATTCTTTGAGTACACCAGAATATCATCGATGAACACAACTACAAATTGATCCAAATATGGTTGGAACATGCTATTTATGAGATCAATGAATATTGCAGGCGCGTTTGTCAATCCAAATGGCATTATCGTGAACTCGTAGTGCCCATATCGAGTACGAAATGCAGTCTTCGGGATGTCTCCCTTTTTGACAGGTATTTGGTGATATCCTGAATGAAGGTCAATTTTAGAAAACATGGTTGCTTCTCATAATTGGTCAAACAAATCGTCAATCCATGATAATGGATAACGATTCTTGATCGTCACTTTGTTTAATTGTCGCTAATCGATGTAGGGACTCATCGAGCCGTCTTTGTTTCGTACAAACTGAACAAGTGCTCCCCAAGGAGAAGCACTTGGTTAGATGAATCCCTTATCAAGCAATTCTTGTATTTGAGCCTTCAACTCTTTCATCTTAGCAGGGGCCATTCAATAGGAGTTGCAGATATTGTTTCTGTTCCAAGAACAAGATCGATGGAAAATTATACTTCTCTGGAAGATGGTATACTAGGAAGTTCGTCAGGAGATATATCGGGAAAGTTGTATACCGTCGGTATATCATTCAACTCAAGGATTTATTTTCGTGTGTCACGTACATTACACGGATAAGCTTCACTTTTTTGCGGATGAGATGCCTAGTGTGTATGTACGAGATAAATTCTATGAGTTTAGGTATTAGCTTTTCTTTCACCTCTATAGAGTTTCCATTTTTGGTTTTCAATTGGAGGGTTCGTTGAGCACAATCAATAATAGCTTGATGTTCAGTCAACCAATCTATACCAAGGATAATATCAAACTCCTTGTATGGTAATTCAATAAGATTTGTAGAGAATTGTTGTTTTTCAACAGTCAATGGACAGTTTTGATACACATGTTGTAACTTCATACTGTGTCTTAATGGATTAGACACTAGTATAGGGTGTTCTAGTTTTTCTTTCGAAATATTCTCTTTGTGAGACATACTTACACAGATATAAGATATTGTCGATCTAGGGTCTATCAACACATGCATGACACTATCAAATAAGGAAAACATCCCCTGAATGACATCAGAGTTTTCCTAAGCCTGTCCTTTCATTGCATAAGTTCAGGAAGGGGCTTTTCCTTATTTTTGGTTATGGTTCTGGTTCTTAGTATGATTAGATCTTGTTGTTGAGACTTGAGCGTTGACTAGGAGCGGAACGTGTTGATGCTGTGTGACTAGAGACAGGGGCAAGTGGAAATGGTTCTCTAAGATTTGTGGGACATTCCCTTCGGAAGTGTACGGCTTTTGGCAACCTGGACACAAACCCTCCTTAAGTCAGCACTCTCCAGGATGGTTCCTTCCATATAGTTCACATATCGGGTGCTTCCACTTCCTTGGTCTGTCAACAGATGCTACTGGTTGGGTTTGCACAGATTTCCCTTTTTTTGAGTGTTGCGAGTTGCTAGGTCCTTGAAAAAGTATTTTTCCACTAGGGGCAGTACTCACGGGTCGACGAACATTCGAGCCAACTTCTTCCTTCTTCAAGTACTCCTTGTAGGCGCTCCAATCCTTATCCGCCTTGGCAATCAGATTGTAGGTTGCAGTGAAATCTATCGTATGGATAATGGATACTTGAGCCCTGAGATCAAGTCGGAGTTTTGACCTAAACTCCTTGATGCAATCAGCCATGGTACCTACAAAGGTTGGTGCGAACTTGGCAAGGTGGATAAATTTTTGGCGGTATTCAGGGAGCGTAATATCCCCTGTCGCAATTCAACGAATTCTGTACGTTTCTCTTCACGGAAATGTGCAGTAATGTACTCCTTTTTGAATGCCCAATTCCAAGGTTTTGGCGGCTCTTCGTTCTCGTCAGTTCGTTTCTGCCATTCATAAGCTTCCTTACAAACTAGTTGGTCTGCAAGCCTCGGGTAATCATTGAGGGGTACGTTTAGACCTCTCAATACTCGATCGGTCTGCTCGATCCAGTCCCAAGCAATTTGGGTTCAGAGATGCGATCTCCTAAAAATTCTTTGGCATCATTATCTTTCAGAGTTTTGAGAGTGATCACACGCGGTGGCGGTGGTGGTGGCGGTTGAAACATTGGGGCATTGGCTACTTTCTGTAACAAGTTTTCCAGAAAGATATGAATTTCGAAGTCAGGTTTACCACCAGCGTTCAAATTGGTAGTCATACAAACTTCACTTATGCAAAAAAGAACATTCAAATTTAATTTAAACATGTCATTACATAAGTAAACAAATCCAACAAAAGCTCCATGTCATGATAGACCATATTTATTACTTTCAAATACTTGTTTATAGCCATTATTGTTGATCACAATCTCAGATAAGAGATTCTTTCAAATCCTTGGTGTGTGTGTGTGTGTGTATATATATATATATATATATATATAAAATACATTATTTAAGGTAACACTTTTTCCAGAAGTAAATACAAGTTTAACTATTTCCAAGTCCTTTGATAGGTTCGGTGGCTATGTTTCCCATTCACAACAATGATTCATTGTCCATTGGCTCTAGCAAACTAAACCATCTTTTATCCTTGCACACGTGACATGTTGCCCCTAAGTCAATTCACCAAATATATCATCATTCTTCACAGTTTTAGTCCTTGGTTCCTTCTCCCAAATTATATGTATATGTTTGCTTGTATCATCGTTTTGTTTGCTTATCTGGCAATCTTGTTTGAAGTGTCCTGATTTCCCACACTTCTAACAACCCATTTTTGCCTTCTTGTTAGCAAATATGGGTGTGTTTCTTGATTTTTGTTTCTTGCCTTCAGACTTGGTGTGTTCTTTGGTGACCCCTCCATCTTCAACCATGTTCAAAATTGAGGGACCGACAATGTTCTTAGTCTTGTCGCCTTCAAGACTTCAGATGGGATCCTCAATCCTAAAATGACTACCGAGTTGTATCAAAGTCATGTCCGCTTTGTCATGTTTCAAGGTGCGCCTACATTTTTTCCCTGAATTCGGAAACTTGTCTATGATGCTTGACACTGAGATGGACTCATCGTGGTGCAGTTTATGCTCAGCATATTAACCTAGGATCCTCAACAAGTCATTGTAGTGTTCCATGACCAATTGTGAATCGACCATTTTGTAATTGTTAAAATTACTAACAAGGAACTTCTTGCTTGAAGCATCCTCAACCATATATTTCTCTTCAAGACCATCCCTTAGCAATTTTGCAGATTCAATATTTTGGTAAATAACAAAGAGCGAATGAGACATACCATTGAGAATATGACCACGACAGATAAAGTCATCACTCTCCCACTTGCATCGTTTCCTAGTTTGTTTCAACGTTTCTTTTTCCATGATCTCAGGCATCAGTGTGCCCAACACGTGTACAACCTTCAACGTGGTGAGAAGGAAGTGCATCTTTTTTTCCAACGACGGAAGTCCTGACCTTCGAACTTTTCTTGTTTTGAGAACTTACTTGTAAGATCTCTCACAGATTTGCCACCCTTCATCTTTGTGTTGTTTATGGAAATATAAATTTAGTCTTTGTTGGAGGATCGGTGTAGGTTTGTACAACAAATGAGGTAATTAATAGGCTTATGAATCGTGAAAGAATCACTTTCAGAATAAAGTTGTTTTTGCAAACCAAAATACTTTAATCGGATAAGACGTAAACGTTAAAGAACGAGTATGAAGGTTTTCTAGAAGAAGACAATAGTCACTTGAACTTATTCTTGCTTGTTATACTGAAATAGGCCATACGCATGGCTATTTATAGGCAAAACACTAATCAAACTTGTATTTTGAACTAAAAAATTATGTCTGTTCAGTACCTATTTGAAAAGTGTACTTCCTATTCGAATAGAAATCTGTTTTTGAAGGATCATATGCATCTCTTCATTGACCTATTCGAATAGGTTAGCACCTATTCAAATAGGTCAGCATATCAAGTCCTGACTTATTGTAATAGGTGAACACCTATTCCAATATGTTAGCATATAATCTTCTGACCTATTCTAATAGGTAAAAACCTATTTGAATAGGTCTTCAAAATTCACACTAACCTATTTGGATAAGCAAATGCCTATTTGAATAAGTCAATGTTTATTCCAAATAACAATATAATTGAACAAGCGTGTATTTTATACCTCCTAATAATTTGTTTCAATAATTACTATTATTTCGGCCCAGTTCCGTGTCCACTGGGTTTCAGTTGCCACGGAAGCAACTGTCCCGATTTAGACACTTACGATGCCGTGTTCGTAAAATTGATGATTTCTACCCCTCCTAACCCCTCGGTAAACCCCCTTGCCCAGTCCCGACCTCAACACATCCCCCCGCCTACGTCAATTGCATCCTGTAATTTTAGTTGACTTTGAGGTCAAAATTTTATACTCCCTTCGTCTGAAAATTAACTTCTCATTTGACTTTTCACGGTTTTCAATGCGACACTTTGACCATCGATATCTCAATTTTTATATAAATATATTTTATAAAAATTACATATTTCAAAAATATGTTTCAAAATGAATCTATTGCTAATAAATTTATATGAAAATTCAATGTATATTTTCCGTAATAAACGGTCAAAGTTTAAAAAGTTTGACTATAAAAGTCAAACTGGGAAGTTAATTTTAGGATGGAGGGAGTACTTTAAAGTTAACTATACTTGCGGGTTGCAATTGACGTAGGTGGAGCGATGAGTTTGGATTGGGACTGAGCAGGGGTGTTTACTAGGAGGGTTAGAAGAGGAACGAATCATCAATTTTAAGAATGGAGCATTGTAGGGGGGACAGTGGCTTTCGTGGCCACTGAAATCCAGTGGCCACGGAACCTAACCGATTATTTAATGTACGGTCACTAAGTAAATTTAATTAACCAAAAATAATTTGATGATACTAAAATCCTCAACAATGCACCCAAAGCCAATTGAGCAAGCGTGTACTCTATACCTCCTAATAATTCGTTTCAATACTTACTATTATTTAATGTACGGTCACTAAGTAAATTTAATTAACATAAAATAATCTGATGATACTAAAATCCTCAACAACGCGCCTAAAGCCAAAATTGGAATTGAGAGAGTCAAACCAACCACAAACCTACTAGATCTAATCTATTTTGGCATAAAAAGCATTGAACAATGTTAATGTTTAAGTGCATCAGTGAGGACAAACAATCATACTAGGGATACGCCAAAAAGTGTACTCTAAGTTGTACCCCAAAAATATGCACTGACATTTTAACGTTTTACACTGATACAAAATCTTAGTTCAATAAAAAAAATTACAATAACATTTTGTGTCTGTGTAAATCATAGCACTAACATTATACTAACACAAAATGTTGTTCGTGTCTTCAGGTTATAAAATCTAATACTACAATTTTGTTGTACAAATAGCTTAATTGGAGGACAAATTTTAGGACCATGCTACATTTACACCAAAAATTGCACCTCATTTGTACACCGCAGTTATACACAAATATTTTGATGGTTTACACCGACACAAGTGTGGGTGCGTTAACAAAAATTTACACGGACACAAAATATTGGTATGTTAACAAAAATTAGTTTTATACTAACACAAAATATCGGTGCAAACCTGTGGTGTACAAATGGAGTACAAAGCTTGGGGTACAAATAGCTTTATCCCAAATTTTTATGTGTGGAGCCATTGCGCAGCCTAGATACACGACTCTCACGGGCGAGAATAAATACAGTACTGAGTACAGTGTGCGGGAAGTACGACTTCATAAATTACTGCCTCGCCTTTTCACATGTTCAATCCAAACCCTCCCCCACCCCACCCCACCCCACCCCACCCCATATGGAGAGAAAGAGAAGAGAAGTGAAAAGAAGAGAGATGAGAAGAGAAGCTTCATCACAATTAAAAAGGACATTCAAAGTGAGCACTTCGATTCATAGTTGTTTCTGACAACAAACAGCCCCCCCCCAACCCAAATTTATTCACTCTTTTTTTATAGAGTAAATTTCATATTTGGTCTTTTATAACTGGGAGGTTTCCCTATTTAGTCCTCTATTATCAAATATTACCCCGGTGGTCTTTCTTTTATAGCTATCTTTCCACAAATAGTTCTTTTTTGACCTTCTATCATGTTGATGTTAATTTGAGGGCTAAACATGTAATTTTACAATGATAATATATCTTTCTTTTCATATACAATTCCAAAGGCCGCTTCTGATGCATTGTTTGTAATTACAGTCACTTTCAACTACAACCATAGTGTACAGATGTGGTCTTTCGTCGGAATCCTAGCTCAAAGTCATAGTCATTATTTTTGTGTTACTCGTCTAACCAATATCAGAATACATCATTGGACATAAAGTTGAAGCCAAATTATACTTTTAGTATTTAAATTAACACCAACATGGCAGAAGATTAAAAAAAAGACCATTTGTGGAAAGGCACCCATAAAAGAAGGACTAAGGGAATAATATTTGATAATAGAGGACTAAATATGGAAACCCCCCTATTATAAAGGACCAATTCTGGAATTTACTCATAACAAAATTACAAAAAAGAATCTATTCCCTCCATTCCTAAATACATTATAATTTTTTTCTCTCTTCTCTCGATAATTTTTATTTGTTTACGCAATTTCATTAAGTATTTGATAAAATAAAATATTCTTGTGACATCTTGTTTTGTAGAACTTTTGATGTAGTTTTTTAATATGTAATTTTTATATGTTATTGATATACCGATTTGTAAATAAAATTATTCCAAAAAGAAATATTTTACTTCGTCACCCGCAATTTGTAATCTATTTAGGAACGAAGGGAGTATTTAGCATTGCAACTTACTTCAGCAGAAGGAAGTTGCAAAGTGACTCTCCCCCTCTCTCCCACAAAATTTACCCCACTTCGATTATAACGGAATTTAAAAAAAATGGTTAAAAATTGCGGAGTAAAAGGGATGTGATTGAATTTATGGAGAGAAGAAAAAAATTCTGAAACCACATTCTTTTAATCTTTTCTTTAAAAAGAATGTTACTCTGTACATTTTTTCTAAATGGGCAAAAGAAAAAGTGAAACAATTATCATGTGACAAAAAAATACACAAGACAATGCTAAAATCACTTCAATAATAACCCTAGCTTGACCCACTTTTTTAAAAAAAATTCCGTTGAGTAAACTGTATCTTTTTTATGTTAGTTGGCCTAAACCGCATCCTTACTGCTGGGGTGGGGCTCAGCCTCCGAACCGTAAGTGGGACAAGTTTTTGCCTCATACAGCTCGAGCCGAAGACCGGGGGAAGATTGGTTAACCTAGCAGCCGCTGGTCGGGGCATTCTCACTAAACAAATGTTGTAACTAAGAAAGAGCACCACTTAGCTCTTCTTGTTCAATGTTTGTAATATCAGTAGAGTGGAGTAAAATTTCGAGTCACCCCAAGGATGACCCTAGCTTAACTCAAATACACTACTTAGTAAGAATTTGTTTAGGAATAGCGTTAGAGATTAGCGTTAGCATTTTGAAAAGGCTATCTACATGGAGCGTTTAGCGTTAGTGATTTCAAAGTAATCTGCATTATTAACATTTTATCCAAAATGCTGATACTAATCTCTAACACTATTTCTAAATAGGCCCTAAGTTATGATTATTTGCCCAAGTCTTTGTATTATTAATATCACTAGAGTTCTATTGATCCAAGTTATTTGATTTTAAAATCACCAGGGAGGGACACTTGTGGTACTCCATTGGTAAAATAAACGGTTACTACTCTCCCACCCCTCGCCCCTCCCCCTAATCGGCGTTCTAGGCGGATAGAGGTATTTTGGAATATCTGAGAGAGGTTTTTTGGAAAGAGTGAGAAGATATGAACCATTAATTTTACCAACAGAACATTGTAGATCGTAAGTGTCCAAAAATATCTGGGTTGCTCCAGGTCATTTTTTGTTTGGGTAAAAAGAACCATATAAATACCAAGTACTTGGGTAATTATAGTTTGGGCAATATCATTGGTGACCGCAAACTTCACGTGAACATGTGGACTCTGTCTAGGCTGAGGACAGGAGAGTGGTCGGTCTTCCCACTGATTCCATTTCTGAATTTAATTACATCTTCGGTCCTCGCTCCAAAAAATAAAAAGGGTACGCAAATACTCAATATTATTCCCATTGCAGAATTATGAAGAAACGTTAATATGCTGTTACAAGAAAATGAAAATCCTACATAGTTTATGTCTGTCATGATAAATGACGACTCGACTAATATGCTTCCACAGATGGATGGTTAGTGTGTGTGTGTGTGTTATGTGTAATTTTATCAGCCCTGTTACTTTACAGATGATTAATAAATCACACATTTCTAGTCTCCTTCTACACTAACTTTTTGGTCTATAACTCAAATGAGAGTTTGAGCCACACACCACTTCCCCCCTTTCCTTTGGTTTCTTCACTCTGCTGCGGGCTGCTTCCTCGGCTTATTATTGGTTCACTCTCACCCAGTCATATCGCCCCGGCAGTGGCAAATCCCTCACAACATCAAAGTTGTATCTGTAGAGAACAAGAAGAAGAAGAGGAAGAGTGTCGAATGCGACAATGGGAAATCAATGCCGATTAGAACTTGAGCTTCTAACTAATCTTGAAACGTTTGCACTATGTTTGGTTTAAGTAATTTGAAAAGGAAAAGAAAACATTTTTTCTTGCTTGGTTAGAGAGGAAAAGTGGAAGGAAAAGAAAACGAAAAGGCAAAATGTACCAAGAGGTACAAAAACCAAATTCCTTCCATTTTGATGAGGAAATGAGAGAAGCATTTTACTTTACCCTTCAAATTCGTTGAACCAAACATAGTGTTAATTAGAAAGAAGGGGGAAAACATACTTGTCGGCAAAATGGCGCTGTTGCTGCTGCTCTGAGTAAGCAAAGAACTCATCAATTTCGGCTGCTGAAGGCATGTTCCTCTGAAGGGAACTTCTCACCCTTTGAGATGTGGTGTTTGGGTTGCTCTGTCTTGTTGTTGAGCTGGGTGGTGTCTTGATTATGTCTGCCTCCCTTATTAAGCTACAGGGTGTGCTTTCTCTAGTGCTCCTTTATTATACACAAAAAGGCATATCTTAGTCAACCATCACCATCTCCTTATATGATTATTATAATAATTATAATAATACTCCGTAATAATAATAATAGTAATCAATCATCTGAAAAAGCAAATGTGCGTAAGAGATTAACACAGCCATGTGATCTAATTAAAGCTAACTGTTGTCACATTTGATTTCTTTTGCAATAATGAATACTCCATCCCTCCATAAATAAACTTCACCATCACTATTCATTTTTCACATAATCAAACTATATCATCTTCTTACTTAATTATTTTAATCATTTGTTATAATAAAATAGTCTTGTTATCATTTGTTTTATAAAACGTTTGATGTAATTCCTAAATGCGTAAATTTAAATTTTAAATTTACAGAGACATTTGAATGAACTAAATTAAAAATAATTCCACTCATAGTTAGCACAAATCTGAAGTTTATTAAGGGAGGGAGTACAAAGTAACATGTCATATGGAACATGAAGAAATAACGGTTTCATGTCACGTCATCACTTCTGCTTTATCCAGGTACTCATCACTGGGTAAAAGAGCAGTAGGGATGAATGTTTCTCAAGATGTTAGAAAATACGGAATGGGATATTCACAGTTTTTGGGTAGTATGACCCCATGGAAAGGACACATTACAGAAAATACAAAAGAACAAAAAAGAGTCAATATTCCCATAAATCTAGAATTTGTTCTTAGGTATACAGCTAAAAATACCCTTCACAATGAATTAAAACCCATCAAATCTCCAAAACATAAACAGAATATACTCTTAATCATTTTTCATAGATGTAAATGAGCTAATAACAAAAAAATCAGGTCTGACCCGATGCTGTTTTTAATGAATAAGTACAACTACAGAAGCTCGTGAATCACCTGAGCAGTGAAAGGATACTCAAGGACAGATTAAAGAAAAAAAATTGTATTGGTGCCCATTAAATATTTTTCAATTGAAAACAAAACAAAAACAACTCTTTTTAATACTCTTTCCGTAGGGTAGGGGACCAGATGAAAATATTGATTTTCTACAAAAGATGCCGTGAATAAAATAATACAGTAGAGGAAAAAAAAAGTGCAGGTATGGAAAGCATTAAAAGAAACGCCTTAAAAAATGATATGGGGATGAGTGAAAAAAGAAAGTAGTAAATCATTAATGCAATTCTTTCTAGAAATCTAGTAAAATTTGGGTGCCTGAGAATGCAAGTTAGCTTACCTTGGCCGTTAAAAGTCCCATCGAATGGATCTTTCAAACAAAAAAAGAAACTTTACAGAGAAGCCAAAACCACAAATTTTCAATTTAACTTTTAAAATCATACTCCGTGGAGTAAATAATAAGAAAAGCTCCTGACCCGAGGTGCTATGGTTTCGGTTGTGATGGTTCACATAATAAGAAAACGAATCATAATCTATCACTACTCTGTGCCAATTACCATATTTACTTTCCACAATCAGACCTTTTTTAAGTTTATTTAACAGATGAGTTAGCACCCAAAAGGATAAGGAAATTAGAAGTTAATTTAAGAGCAGAAATGCACAAATTAATACTCGTAGAAACTAAACAGAGGAAAATAATAGAACTGGGTCTTGCCTGTCTCTTGCATAGACGCCCAAATCTTCACAGCCTTTGCCGAGAATATCAAAACAGCCTTCCCCGGCATCGTGATTGCTAATTGAGGCGGAGCCGACGGAGCTGGAGTGGACAGAACTAACCCTAAACCTCGAGCTGGACTCGAGATTCAATTTCCGGCAAGTCACCGAATCTGTCCCTTTCCGGCAGTTCCGCTTCGCGGCTCCACCGGAAGACTTCCTGCGCTCTTCGAGCAGAGTCGGGTGCTTCTGCAGCCTCCGGGAGCGCAGCTGGAGGTAACACGACTCAGAGTCGGGCGAAGGCTGCGAGGATTGGAGGCGCTGGAGAGCTAGGGTTTTGGCTCGGGTGCGGACGCCGAGAAGGGACTGGGGGAGCTCCATAACCGCAACGTCCGCAGCGATTTTGGCCTTTTTCATGTACTTTCCCATCGCTTGCTCTGGTCTCAGGGGAACGGTAGAGTGAATTTGAAATTGGACGGAAGCGCTCAAGCGAATTTGGGGAAAGAAGGAGAGAGAGAGAGAGAGAGAGGTTGTGGGGGTCAGCGGATTATAAGGAGGGAAAGCAGAGGTGGGTGGAAGGGTGCTTTTAATTTTTGGAGGCGAGGAAAGGCAGAACACTAGGGTTAGCATGTAGGGAACCTTTATGACTCTTTTATTTGTTCTAAAATGTTTGTGGCATTACACAAAAATAAGATTAAATTTTAAATTTTTTTAAATTCGTTTTATTAATAAAAATAAGATTAAATTTTAAACTTTTTTAAATTCGTTTTATTAATAAGATTAATTTAGAAATAAAAAATAAAATTTACATATTTAAAAAAACTATGTAAAAATTGTACAAAATAAATATCACAAAAATATTTTATTTATCAAATAATCAATAAAAATGTATAAATCAACAAAAAATTTTATAAATTTTAGATACTTCCTCCGTCCCGGAGTATTTGTCCAGTTTTGACTTTTGGAACTGTTCATCTAAGCACTTTGACTCATCAAATTCTATCAATGTGTAAGCCTAAATATAGTTATGTGTGATCTTGTTTGATTTTTCTTAACATATAGATTATTAATATATAATTTCTATAATTTTTTAATATACAAATTACAAGATAAAATGGATTAAAAAAGTGCATTGGATGGTGTGTGAAAATGAAAGTGGACAAATACTCTGAAACGGAGGTAATATTTAACTGTGACATTCTTTTTGAAGCTAGTGAAATATATAAATCAGGTTTTACATTTTTTTTACAGTCCTTATCTTTGCTTTTACTCTACTTCTCTCATCCAATTCCATTTTGCATGTACCCTCGTCCAATTTCATTGTGCATGTACTCTTCCCCTTCTATAGATAATTCACCTACGAGGTTTGACCGAATATATTTTTAATTCAAATTAATTGATTTTAAATGTAAATTTACAAAATAAAGTTTATATAATACTTTCTTCATCCCTAAATCATTTACCTATTACACAAAACGAAGTTGAATTTTAAGTTTTTTCTATTCATTTTATTTAAAGATTGGTATATAAATAAAAAATAATATATATATATATATATATATATATTTAAATAGCACATCAAAAGTTTTACAAAATAAGAGGTGACAAGAATATTTTATTTCATCAAAAATTTAATGAAAACACATAAATAAACAAAAGTTTCTGTGATTTTTGATTAGTTGAATATGTAAATCATTTCGGGATGGAGGGAGTAAAAAAGTATATGAAAACACTTATGTATCTCTCCCCAAGCCCCACCTCAATCTTCTCAAATGTGATGTCATTATTTATCTCATTTTTTGTATGTGTCAGGTTAAAACACTTAGAGCACAAGCAGCGGCGAGACTTTCTCATGCCTTGCCCTGCCACATCATCCTCCCATGCCCCGCCCTCGCCATGGCAAATGAAATGTGACACGCATTGCAAGCCATGTGCGAGGCAATGACACCCATTTTTTTTTCTTTTTCTCTTTTTTTTGCATTCATAACTTAATCCCTAAGTATTTGTTCTCTTTTAAATAATGTGATATTATCTTTTTTAAATTAATTTTATGTATACAAATTAGTAAGAAAAAAATATTTTTCTATAATTTATAACCAAAAATTAAAATATTTAACCAAAAAAGTTAAATTGTAATAAAATTTGGGCTAATGATAGTCACACCCCGCTAAAACACTAAATCCACCCCACTATTTTCTAAACTTTTTTTAATCTCGTGCTTCACATAGATTCTTATCTATTCTAAATTTTTTACTCTATAACATATTGATAAAATAATATTCTGAATAATAATATAATTTAAAATTTTAGTTTTCTGATAAATATTAGTATCCATTATCTAAATCTTTTTTAATAATAAGATTTGATATTTTTTTAAAACAAAAGTCATAGTGTTAATAATGATCCACATTTATTAAATTTTAAATAAAACTTTGTTTTTGAAAAGTAATAAAAAGTATAAATGGTGTGTAGTTTTAAATTTTATTAAAGCTTTTTATTTTATTTAAAAAATATAATAAAACTTACATAATCTTCTTTTTAAAATAACAAAAAAAAATTGTGTAGATTATAAAATTTAGAATGGGGAAATACATATTGGTATAATTATTATAAATGAAAAGTTTATGCAAAACTATTGGTTATCAAATTTAAGAATATGAAAACTCATATAATCTTTTTTGAGAAGTAACAACATAAAACAAAGGTGGATAAAACTAAAAATATATTTATATGGTTTTTTAAACTAATAAAATCTATATATTTTGTAATAATAACATAAATATACATAATGGGGTGTATTTAATTGGCGTGGTGAGTTTAATGTTTTAGTGGGTGTGGCTGTCACTATCCTAAAACTTGAGATATTGGAAGTATTTATTCTAGCTAGAACATACTCTGTAACTTTTTACTCCCTCCGTCCCAAATTATAATGCCTGTTCACTATTCACAGGGTCAAACTTCATTCACTTTCTTTCTCTATTTTCGTTAGCAATTTGATAAAATAAAATATTGTTGTCACTACTAGTTTTGTAGATCTTTTGATGTAGAATTTTGATATGTAATTTTTATTTTTTAACTCTATACCATTTGTCATATAAAATGATTTGAAAATAACTTTAGTCAAACATCGTAAACCGAAACAGGCGTTATAAAATGGGACGGAGGGAGTAATATATTTCATTCGTCCTAAAAAGAATGACACAGTTTACAATTTAAAACTCACATGAATATTTGTTTTTTTGTATATTTTTATCAATTATTTGATAAAATAAAATATTCTTATCACTTTTAAATTTTTAAGAATCTTTGACGTAGTTTTTAAAATATTTTAAAAAAAATTTCTATACCAATTCTTAAATAAAATAAATTAATTTATTTTTAAATTTCAATTTATTTTGCAGGGATAATAGCATGGATGCCCCCCGTGATTTACAAATGTAACGCCAAAACCCCCTTTACTTTCAAAAGTTATTTGTAAAACCCCTGTGGTTTTAAATGGTGCACACACACCCCCTCTTTCCTATTTTACATATGAAATGTCATTTCTGCCCTTGGTTTTTCTCTATTTTCAAATTTCACTCTTTTCTTTACATTTTTTTTTATACAAATAAATAAAATAAAATATACGCCCTCTTTCTCAACTTAAATTTTTTCATTTATTTAATTTTCAAAAAAATATTTTTTTAAGAAAATGTTACAAAAATGAAATAAAATACACTTTTTCATTAAAAGTAAAAGTAAAATAAGTAAAATAAAAAAATTGGATAACATATACTCACTATATCTCTAATTAAAAATTCTAACTTATTTATTTTTAGATGTATCTAAAGAATTGTATGTCTAGCATATGAAAAAATGAACATTATGTAAAATTAAAACAGACGTTCTCTACAACAAAATGAATATTCCTCACAAGTTCTATCACAAACAAGTAAAAATGTAGATATTATGCGCCTTAGTTTACATGAACATCATTTAGAGTACTAATTGATGTGTTGTCCAAATAATTGCTAAAAGTAATGTATGTACATAAATTTAGATGATACTTTTAAATTTGATTTTCACGAAATGTAAGGCAAGTGATTCTCATTCTTTTCCCTCTCCCATCCAATCCCAAAGAATCTACTCACGAACTCAGAAACTCTACGCTTGGCGATCTTCATCTTCCTCGTCATAGCCATGAAAGCTTTAAATTTTTCTGTGGTGGATTTATTGTTTGATAAAAAAAGGTCTTCCTTCTCCATCTCCAACTAGGGATTTTTGCAAAACTATCTGGTATTTATATACACAATTTAAATTTTTACAAATCACAACAGGGATCAACCACAGTCCTAAAATGCATGTTTTGGGAAATCAACTCTCAACCAAATACCAAATGCCACAATGAGTTGTGTGGAGTATGAATCACCCCAAATGCACAAACCACTCAGCTAAATACAACATGCCACAATAAATTGTATGAATTACCCCAAGTACACAATGTATGAATCGGAGCTACACACAAAGTCTTACACCAAAGGACATCGTCTGGTTCAGCGGTTTTCAACAAGGACCATGCTACAATAACACCAAGAATGACACTAAGGTAAATAGCCTGATAGTGTCAACCTTGGTGTTAATGTAGTTTTTGTTTCAATGATACTATTACAACTTCATAAATTAGAGGCCATATCCCTCTACCCCTTCCCCCACCCAGGAAATATCTCACTCAGCTCTCAGTTAATCTTTTTTTTTTTTTAATAAAAAACTTCAGGCCTATGTAACTATAAGCAGCTAATGTAAATACTCCAAGAAACCTAAAGATCATCACATCATCAACAACTGGGTATATATGTTGAAAATGTGTGGGTTCTTATTTCCATAACTTGACGGAGCTGTCATGGCTAGCCGAAGCAACCATTCCGGTGAGAGGAGATTGGGCCAGCGCTGCAATTATGTTCTCATGGGCTGGGACCGTCATGCTCTTGTTCTCGACCATGTTCCACAACTCCAGGGACTGTAAAGTATATCTCATTAATTTGGGGGGCTAAAGAAAAAAATAAGTGAAACAATAGAGGGAAATTTTAGGTGTGTTTACCCCCTTTCCTCCAATGACCAAGAGAGCAGAATAACTTGGATGAAAAACACAAGAATGGAATTGGTTTCCATTCGCAGTGAATTCGTGAATAGCGTCACCGGTGCCCAATGACCAAACTTTGACACTCTCCTCACTCACTGTCGCCAACAGTTCGCCGTTTAGATCCCAACATAAGTAGTTCACTACTCCAGAATGTCCCTATATTCAGAGAAGTGAAACATGATAAGAGCATACAACATAATTACAGAAGGACCTTATAATTCATAAAAAGAGTATTTTTGTAACATTTACTCCCGAACTCTTCATGAAGTGCATATTTTCCTCTCGAACTTTTTAAAATGCACCATTACTCCTTTCACTTATAATAAAGTGCGTGCTTTACCCCCAAACTCTTTAAAAAGTGCATGTTTTTTTCCCAAAACTTTCAAAACTACACCATTAGTCCTTATACGTTTCATAAAATGTGTGCTTTCCCCCCAAACTTTTAAAAGTGAACCATTAGTTCTATATTTTTTAAAATGGTGCATGGTTGAAACCCTTAGAAGTTCTGTTGGTTTAACGTCTTTAACCAATCATTAATAAAAAGAAAAAAATAATAAGACTAATGGTGCACTTTTGAAAGTTCGGGTGGGGAATGCACGCACTTTATGAAAAGTATAGAGATTAATGGTACACT
>OOIL02000824.1:127311-165240 GCA_900332095.2 Cuscuta campestris | reverse complement strand
GCCTTACATCCCAAGTTACCTGGGGTCGGCAACAAACAGGATTTCAGAGTTTAAAAAAATTATCTTCTACGCAGCCATTACCGAAGCAATCTATTTGATTATTACTTTATTCAGGGAAAATATGCAAAACCTTTGGAGAATTTGATCGCACAGGAGAGCATATAGATCCATCATTTCTTGTTGGTTGACCATCTTTTGGGTTGAAGTTACCTCTTGGTAACCCACCAAACCCATAACTAGAGTTCCCAAGGTTGTTTTGCGTTTGGGCTTGTGCAAGTCCCGGATGTTGTTGGGATGTCATAAGAAACTGATTTTGGGTAGGTAAATTAGGCTTTTGCACCTGTATCCCCCCCATACCCTGTCTTAACTGGTCAATTCCCTGCACATTATGGAAAACTTCATCACTCAAGAACTTGCTTTTCTGAAAATAAAATGCATTAAAAAGTTATGTGGCACCCATGAACCACTTGTAACTTACAGTTAGGGGCCAGCCCTTTAATGGAAGGCTAGTCACACCTTGATTTAACCCTGAAAAATAAAAAGTGGATAGTCATAAACAACAAGTCAAGAGCAATACTTCACAAAAAGTTTCAATACTTCATAAAAAGTTTCAATAGTTTCAAGAACAGTTCAGAAAATTTAAATACCTCATAAAATACTTAAAAACCAAACTACTGATGCTGGGCTAACAACAAATAAATCATGCAGGTTGGAACATATGCAATCGCACAGAGATTGAACAATGAATAAAAACTAATTCATGTAAGAGATATTATTGGATTTATTGAACTTTAACAAATGATTCAAACACTCTTAACATATTAATTTAGTATACTCTATTGATATTAGTGTCTCCTGTATTAAAACAGAGAGAACTTTTACTAACATGTCTTTCACATAAACATGTCCATGTGCAAGTCCTACATCTATTTAAAAATTAATCAAGTATACCTGCACCACCAAGCCCAGACTTAGACTGAAGAATTGCTTGCCCATATATGGAGGTGGGATCCATTGGTAAAGATTTTTGATTTGCACCCAAGTTCACTTCTCCTTTTATGTCCTACAACATCCAAAAGATATCGGCTTGAAGGATCTAACGGACCACATGGGAAGAAGGGACGGGAAAATGATTAAAGATCCAGGAATTTACCGTTCCTAGTTGAGGTCGTCCTTGCATCTGCTGCAAAGCTGCAGAATTACCTTGAACCAACTGGCTGAATCAACCACAAGAATGAAAATTTTTGAGAAAAAACTCTGCAACTTTATTACACATAATTCAATGAAGTTCGCACCACCATACTTATACACACACATTTAAAGGTTATTAAAATCATTTATTGGACCTCTGAACTTGCAAATCTTAAATTTCTGAAAGTGAATCAGTTAAAATTACTCGTGTTTTTGGGGGAATGAAAAAGTCACAAAAGAATTACTAGTTTCAATAAGCATAGAGCATTTTGAAACACAAAAAATCACTCACTAAATTACATCTCATCTTCAGCAGCATGAAAGGCATTGCTTTTGTTGCTAATGGGCCTATATATACCAATCTTCTCATCAATATCATTCTGTCCTCAATTATAGGTCATTCATCACCATTCAAATATGACATACGAACTAAAATGTGATTTGAGTTGATTGGTCGACCATGAATCGTAAATGATTCCACGAGTTGGATCTTGATTTTTTAATATACACTAAGAGAATGCAAAGTATGCAAGGTGTGGTGTGCTATATATACTTGGAAGCTTAGCCTTACGACAGTAGAACCGAAAACTCTGTTAGAGAAACATGAGGGACAAAAAAGTCCTTGTATATTTATATCCCATGCCAATGTCTCCCTTGTTTTCCAATCCTATCAGCTATGCAGCTCTGTTGCACGCATTCTTCAAATAAATACGGCTTCTTGTCCTCGAAATGTCCCCGTTTGGATACTTGAGGACGTCACGATACCCAAATCCTTT
The DNA here is from genome assembly GCA_900332095.2 of Cuscuta campestris. Taxonomy (NCBI): domain Eukaryota; kingdom Viridiplantae; phylum Streptophyta; class Magnoliopsida; order Solanales; family Convolvulaceae; genus Cuscuta; species Cuscuta campestris. The sequence goes on along the minus strand of OOIL02000824.1, from coordinate 163,273 downwards.
ATAAAATTTGGAAAAGTTGGTGTTTCCACGTTTTTTACCCCGTCCCCGTCTCGCTGCAACTTAGCTATGCAGTCAAAGAAATATGGAAAAGTAAAAAAAATAATAGATAGAGGGGGTAGAAGGATGCTGGAATCAGGTTATAAGGGCATCCACAAAGAGAGAAAACATTCAATAATGATATTATGATAAGGAGTGTAGTGATGACTTTTCTGATGCCTTCAGCAATGCACTTTGGCATATCACCAAATGTGATTGATGGAAAGAAGTTCAAATACCTATTGGGAGAAAAGAGAAATATTACTATAAATATAATGGAGGGCTCCAAATCAAAACCCCGAGCTGATTTAGACTATTAGGCAAGAGCAATGTTTAGAGAAGTTTTTTCAAGTTTAGATTGAGCAACACCAATTTCATTAGATTTGCTAAGGAGTTTCCAACACTCCTTTGTGCGTTCTATATGTTGTCAGAAAAATGACATGGGCCACAACCTCCTCGACTGCAATGGCAACCTCAACCTCTTCCTACGTTATTATCTTGATAACTTTGGGATTACGCGACAATGATGTGATACTTGGAAGGATAAACAAGTTTTTTGAAGAACTCCTTGACATCATTTAAAACAACCCAACACCAAGAAATGAAATAATAAGAATAAAAGCATAAAACTTAATCATATTTTGGTTAAAACTTTATTGCCAGAAAAAGGAAAACAAAAGCTTGCCCAAAAGGGAGCTCGTGATCGTCCAACTTCCATAAGCTTCATTGGGTTACATCATGAGCTCTTGATTCTCCTCAAAAATGTTCCTATTTCCATTTCCGACTATTTGATGTTAATATTGAACTATCAACCGTGTAAAACCATTAGATACCATGTTGTTACAATCAAGTTTTTAAAAGGCAAAAACGAGCCTCGAGGCGGTTAGGCAAAATGGCTTGAGGCGTAGGCCTCGAGGCGGAACAAGGCGGTAGCCTCAGTTCAACTTGAAAAAAATAACAAAATAAAAATGCTTAGGCACAACAAAATGCATAATTCCTAAATATGAAAAATAAGTCATAAAGTCATACATATGTTTTCATTTAAACCAAAAAAAAGGGTAAAATTAAAAGGCAATAAGACAATCCATATTCATGACATCATTTTGAGACTTCAATTCTAGTCTCTAGGTTTTAGACAACTTATCGTCCATTCCATAAACATTGTCCATATCTTATCATGGGAGTAAAAAGCGATGTATTTTAATGTAAGAACTACGGAGTGCTATAAGTACAACCATTACAAATGTCATGATTTTTTTTACTTAAACAACTTTATATTTGAAAAAGTAGAAGATGAAGTAATTAGAAAATAAGGTAATTATAGAATGAAAAAGCATACCTTAGTTCTACCTGCTACTGCGGGTGAGAAGTGAGAGACGACTACAAAAAGAAAAAAAGGCAACCGAGAGGGAGAAACAACGACTCACGGTTGCGCCTCGTGACTCCACTATGAGACGGTGACCAGAGAGATTTAGAGGCATCTGAAGGTTAGATTTTGTCTGCCGTATTTGAAGTTTTCAACAAAGAATTTAAACTTTTAAAAGTATTGAACAGGCCCAAGTTTTTATAAAAAGGCCCAATAACTTTGTTAAGAAGTTTACACCATAAAAAACTTTGAAATTGGCATAAGCACTAAGGATATCGCCTCGACATCGCCTCAACGCCTCAACCACCTTGTTCCGCTTCAGACAACCAAGGCGTACGCTTCACATATGCTAGCTGATGCGGACGCCTCTGAGGCGAGATTCCACCGCCTTACCGCCTCGAGGCGGACCGCCTTTTAAAACCATGGTTACAATAAAAAGATCTTGTAATGCCATAGGAAAAAATGTCTTGAATGGTTGGAATTAGGGTTAGTGGGTAACAGCTCTAATAAATGTGACTCCAATATGAGACAACATAGTTGGGCATCACTCCCTTCAATCTCCTTGTTATGTTGAATATAGTTTACCTATTAGTTAAGTGAAAGTGATCAATTATCCCTTAATGCATAAGCCATAGTTCCACACAGTAGGGCCATGTTTTAACATTGTGAGACTTGGTTAGTCTAGTATTTCTACCTGGAGTAATAATTAAACTACTACTCCCTCTGTTCTCATAAACACTTCTTATATTGACTTTGGGCAAAAATAAGGAATGGTATTTGGAGTTGACTTTCCAATTTTGCCCTTAATGTGATGGGTAAAAGTAAGATGTGATGAGTAGATTGTTAGTGAAAAAGTATGATGTGATAGGTATGATAAGAAAAAGTAGGAGTAAAAGTAGTTCTTTAATAGAAAGTGGAAGTATTTCAGGGAAAGAGAAAAAAAATGAAAGAAGAAGTGTTCTAAGAAACGGAGGGAGTAAGAAGCTCTGTGGTTATTAAAGCTCTGTGATTATCATACACAGTTAATTAAGCTCTGTGGTTATTTAGATTTACAAATCTTCAAAAAGCAATGACAACAACGGCAACAACCCGGATGGATCCCACAAAAGTGGGGTCGGGGAAGGGTGTGTGTACGCAGCCCTTACCCCTACCTGAAACTAGAGAGGTTGTTTCCAAGAGACCCCCAACTCAAGATGCACAAAAAGAAAGATCACGACATATGCATAAAACAGGGAAAGCACAAATTTAACCAGTGGCGGAACCAGAAATTAAGATAGTTGGGGGCACGATGGTTTTGGGGTTTGGGGGCAGCACCCCTGGATTTTTTTACAAAAAAAATGGTAATAAGAAATGACAAAAAGATAATGAATTTTATTTCAAACATTTATTGAAAGTGAAACATTTTTCAATAGGCAATGTAAAATTGTATTTAAGAAAAAAAAATTATTTGCAATAAAAAAACACTTTTTAGAAACAATTAAACAAAAGGTAAAAATCAACCTAATTAGATGGGGTCTCCTTAATTTTAATTGGGGGCATATATATATATATATATATATATATATATATATATATATATACTCCCTCCGTCCAAAATTAAAGTTCCCACTTTCCTTTTTGGTCCGTCCACAAATAATGTTCTCATTTCCTTTTTTGGCAACTTTCTTTTAGTAAAAAGACTAAATTGCCCTTCTTTATCTTTTACTTTTCCTCTCTCCTTCCTCTCCTCTCTTTGTTTTCTTTCTTTTTTTCCCTTTTTCTGGTTCGCACCTTCTCATTCTTGTTCTTCTTTCCTTCTCTCTCTCTATTTTCTTCCCCCCCCCTTCTGATTTTTTTCTTACTTTTCTTCTTCTCCTCCCCCCCGTTCTGAATTTTCCGTTCTTCATCTCCTTCTGAGTTCCGATTTTATTTCTTCTTCTTCTTCTTCCCCCCCTTTCAATTTTTCATTTCTATCCTTCTACTTTTTCTTCTCCCTCTTCTTCCCCCTTTTGATTTGTCCTTTCTATTCTTTTTCTTCTTCTTCGCCAGATCTGAGAAAACTAATTTAGATCTGTGAATTGAAGAAAAACTGTCTTCAGATCTATTCCATCTTCATCTTCTTCGGAGTTAATGAAGAAATCTGATTCAAATCTTTTTTATCTTATTCATCTCCTTATCTCTTCGGTTTTTACACCTTAGTGCGAACAAGATGCTCAGTTTGGGTCGTCGGAATTTTTACACTGGTCGGAAATTCACCGGATTTCGACTGCCGGAATTTCTCTCTGGTGGAAACAATGGGGTTGGGCTGCAGGAACTTGGGACAGGGGCAGTCAATAGGGACGGAGTGTGGGTAGGGTTGAGGGGTATTTTGGAAAAGTCAATGTAAATTTTAACTTTTATTAAACTTCGTGCCGGGTCAAAGCGGGAACTTTAAATGTGGACGGAGGGAGTATATATATATATATATATATATATATATATGTATGTATGTATGTATGTATATGTATATGTATATATATATCAACAAAAAAATTAGTAGGGGGCATTGGCCCTCAAATAATATATACTACATCTGCCACTGGCAACACAGACCCAGCACCCAAAAAATAAACTAAAATTACGAAGAGAGAGTATTGCAAGCAAATAGCACGAAGCATAAAAGGCATATCAAGCACACAACAACAACAACAACAACACCCCCTATCACAAGGAACCTGCACAACTACTCTTAGCCTATCCCTCCAAACGCTCCTATCTAAGGCCATATCCTCACTAATTAATCACCTCCTTCAAAAAGTAAGGAATTGAAGTTAAATGTGTTATAGAAAGGCTCATTATATCAACTCCTTGCCTCGTATCTTTAGATTTATGAAAAGTCATAAAAGTAAGAAATTCAAAGGCCAATGGGTTGAATATAAACACAGATCCATGTGTCTCATATGGCTGATGGTGAAACTTTCACGCCACTCAACCAGACCTGATACAATGATTTTATCAATTTGGTTTGATGAAGTTCACAAAAGTATTATTACATAGACAAACACTAAGAGAATGCAAAGTATGCTAGTTGTGCTTAACTGTTGTATGGTGATTGTTTGCTAAAGGCGATATATATATATATATATATATATATATATATATATATCTGTGTGTGTGTGTGTGAATAAATTCAACATATACTGACATGTCTATAATAGATGACAAAATAAAATTGAGCTATGAATTGAAAACCATGCTAACCTTATTTTAAATAAAAGGACAGAAGAAATTAGATTGAAAAAAGGTTGCATCATTCATACCCTTGATTGGTAGCTGACTTCAAAAGGGCAATCCTACTAGGATCCATTAGAGCTGATGATGACTCTGAGTCCATGGAATGGGGGTTCTTCGATCTTTCTTCAAATATTTTCATAGCTACTACACTGGCAGATGGCTGGCCCACCATACCTTCAGAATTGATGGCATTTATAGGACTACCCATATGCGGATGATTAGTATCCCTTCGTAACTGGACATTGCGCTGCTGCATTAATTGCAATTGCTGCATTTGGAGGTGTTGTTGGTGTTCCCTTGCTTTCATTTGCTGTGTCTATTCCAATTAAAGCAACCAGATGAAAAGAATTTTACAGTTAATTTACATCATATCTGAGGAGGCATCTATACTCTATCTATGCTTCTTTGTGTTTTTCCTTGACAAAAAGGAGAAAATTTGAAAGTTCACAAGACCTCTATATAAGCAGCAGCTGCCTCTGAATGTTTCTCATTTGTCCTTGCTATAAAGATATCCCAAAACACAGACCACCACTCAAAAAGAAAGCCACCAGGTGCATCAATAGCTGCAAAATGGGGACAAGGATAAATGCCCAAAAGCTTTGCATCCATATAGGAATTGAAATAAAAATAAAAAATTGAATAAAGCAAATTGCAGTAAGAGATAGATCCGACAGCTATAAATATTGTTCAAAATCAAGACAAGTATAGTCGTCAAACTTATTACCTACAGGGTCAGTTGCTACCTTCCCCTCCGTCATGAAAGCTTTTGCAGAATTATGAAGTTTTCTTTTCAACAAGTAATCATGAATGTAAACATCAAGCCTGGCATGACATGGGGCATTGAGCCATTGAACAGTCAGAAATTTTTAAAGTTTAAAACACAATCCTATTGCATTTAAGGATAAATGTGCTGTATGATTCTCCTTATTTTAGTTTTTGGCTGAGTGAACCCAGCTGCTGTTCTTAATAATTACGGAGTATTTGCATCAGAACCAAACAGTTCTCTTTGGATTTCTTTAGGCACATTATTATCAATTATACTGCAAGGATTTCTTTAGCAAACATTTAGACTCGATTGCCAGTTTTCCGGCAGGCGTTCAAGTTATGCGAAAAATCACAATTTGGGATCCCAATACCCCGAAGCCCCCCAAACCCAAAAAATAAAATAAAATGATGTAACATTGAAAGTGGTTCTGCAGCAAGCACTGCATACATCTTATCTGCTTCCCAATTACTCTGAGCCATGGCTTCACTCCAATTCCAAAATTAAGCAGTAAAAGCAACACTTTACTCACTGCAGAGCCTCAGTCCTGTGATAACGAGATATGAAAAAATCAGAAAATATTAACACAAGACATAAATTAAAGAGAGAAGAGGGAAGTAATTCACACGGTTTCTGATCGCAGAAGCCTCGAATATATACCAAATTCAGAGATCAAACGATGCATTGCCCAAGCAAAGCAAGATCTTCAATGATTAAAACTATCACCTAAACAAAAAGTAACGAAAATCGATAGAATATAGCGCGGGAACTAAGATCTTCAATAATTAAAACACTCTCTACTGAAACACGCGTTAATTTCGCAGTTTTACCCGTTCCAATTCCGTTCAGGTGCAAAAACGCCTGATAACCAACGGAATTGGATATCCTGCTCGAAGCAAATCTGATCTCGTATCGGAATCCGAACGGTGATGGAAATTTCAAAATCAATTCACCTCACCCCTTTTTTTAATCATAAAGCGCATGAAGCTATGGACAATTTAATCAATTCCTTACCGTTCCAGCAGATAGATAGAGCTTTTTGTCGCAGTAGAGAATGTCTGAAATTCTCGGTGAAGCTGAAATTGAGATTACAGAAGCTTCATCGGCATATCTGAGAGAGAGAGATGAAGAGAAAAGGTTTGGAGGAGAAATAAGAAAGCCGAAAAATAGAGACGGGGACAGGTTGTCACAGAAAAAGGGCACGGGCCTCAGGTTCGGGAATCGAAACCACGTCTGAGTGACGACAGGGTTCGGTTCGTAGCCTGGTTCGTAAAGCAGGTTTGGAAAGTGGCGTCAGCTAAAGAAGCGGGGAAGCGTAACGGCGGTCTTGTAGTGCGGGGCGATGGTTACGTGGAAGTGTGGAACGAGCGTGTGTGTCTACGTGGATTATAGCAGTAGTAGTTGAACTATTGAAGTCAATCTTCTAACCGAGTAACCGGGTGCCGGCCTGTACCACCGATTGGGTTGGGATTTATCCGTCCAACTGGGCTCAACCATCTCATCAACTACAATGAAAATAAAAATACTTTATACGATATTAATTTAAATATTTTTAGTTAAAAAAGTATTTAATTTTGAATTTTTTCCTTTTTCATCTGATTTTTAATATCATTGTTTATATACACTTCTACATTTTGTACTTTTTATTATAATTAGTACATAATTCTTGATGTTTATAGTTCATAATGTTTATTTAGATAGAAATTATACAATATAATTTTAATATAAAATATAAATAGTATTAATAGAGTCAATAGCATTCAAAAAAAAATAGTATTCATTTTTTACTTTGAGTTATTTTAAATATTCAAAAAATAAGTGCATTATACAGACATGTTCTCTTTTTTATAAATAGTTAGATTGATTTTTTTTAATTTCACAAAGCTCGTATATCATGAAGACTATATTTTTCGTCCGCATGACGACTTTAGTGACCATTTGTTTGGTGGCTTTGGTGGTTAGCGTCTTGAGTTGGCAGGGCCGGATCCATACCATAATAGTTGAGTGGAATGGCCCCCTACTAGTTTTAAGTTTTTGTTTATCATGTGTATTGTGATACTTTACTTTTTTAATTTTTTTAGAGTTATGTAATATATGACCCCAACTAAAAATATTAGGGACCCTAATAAAAAGTATTAGAGACCTCAATTAATAGTATTAAGTAAGAAAAAAATGAGAGAAGTCAAATATTTAGATATTAAAAAAATATAATTTTAAAGTGAAATATTTTAAAATGCAAAGATAATTTCTAAAGTAATACACTAAAAATATACGGAGTGATAATTAAACAAATTTATAATATTGGCATTAAAAAAATTTATTTTTTATTTTTTTACTATTTGAATAACTATTTAAGGGTAAATTCATTTTTTTAAAGTCTTGCATTGCATGTATAAAAAAAATTTGGGAAGCTGTCTAAGAACACTCGAAAGGTGACCCCTACTATTTAATATCCTGGATCCACCACTATGAGTTGGTGTGTGCTAAGATCTTTTCTTCAAATCTCATGCTCACCGTTTTATTTTATAGTTAGAAAGCTAAAGCAATAAAAAAGAGATTGTAGATCCAAAGCCGCGAGCCCGCGACCTAGACGAGTCAACTTGATTTGTTGGCTTCATACCGCTAATACAATAATGGTTTTCCTTAATGAATCAGATCGAAATACTATTCGGTTCACGACCTGGCTGGCCTGTTTGATTTGGTTCACGACCTGGCTGGCCTGTTTGAAGTAAAACCTTGTAACGACCCAAAAATTAGTTTAGAATTTAGTTGTTATTGTAATAAAAATAAATATATTATTTATTACTTGAAAATATGAACTATTTGTAAAATTGACCTTTTTATTTAAAAAATCAAGTTTTTGGGCAGATCTCGTAAAATGGTGATCAACGATATATAATTTGTTAAGTTTGGACTTACGCATAAAGCGTGATGAGTAAAATAGATTTTACAATTCAATAGATAAATATAAAGATTTTATAATATAATAATATACTTTGTAAAATATAACAATTTTCCTAAACTAAAGATTCATATGCCTCCCCGCAAAGAGACCCCAAACCCTCCCCTATATGTATATTACATCGGTAGAATTCTAGTGACACCCACTTTTGGTGACACTAGTGGTGCCACTGTCATTTTAGAGCACTTCCGGTGCTTCGTTCGTAAAATTAACGATTCATACTCCCTCAAACCCACCCCCTTAACCCCGCATCCTACCCCCGCCCCTGCACCCCACCCTACTGTAAGCTCCCCAAAAATTTGTGGCTATTATATTGCATAATAGCCACACATTTTTGTGGGGGGCTTACGGCGGGTGGGGATGCAGGGGCGAGGGTAGGGTGGGGGTTTAGGGAGTGGGTTAGGGGGGTAGGAACCGTAGTTTTTATAAATGAAGCACCGGAAGTGCTCGAAAATGACAGTAGTACCGGAGTGTCACTGTACTCGTTTGTCACTAGAACCCCACCGATATTACATATATACACACGCACACCATTTAGAAAAAAGAAAGAAACTTCGTCGGGGCACAGATGGGGAACGAAAGAACGGAGGAGAGCCGACGTGGAGGAAGGCCACGATCACTGTCGTGCCGCCACTGCTTGACTGCTGCTGCAACACCACTGTCCGCCGCCGCCTTCGCTATTATTGTCGGAAGAAGAACGGTCCCGTTGCCTCCATTCTTCTTGTTTGTTGTTTGATTTGTCTAATTTGTACATTAATCGAGGTGACTACTTGGACATCTGACGTTAGATTATTCGTATAGGTTTGAAATTCACGTTAGTAATCTCGTATAATTGATTATATGATCTATTTGATTATAATTTGAATTATGATTTATTAAAAATATATGATCTATTGGAATTGATTGATCGAAGAATGCCATGTACGTTTTCTGACTCTCATTTTTATGATTTGTGTGTTAATAATCTCTAAAAAGGTATATGTATTGAATAGTTTGGAATTGGATCGAACTTTGTTATTTCTGTGATTTCCCGACGTCACACGGTAACTAGGTACTGCATAACAGTACCCGACTACTGCCACAAGCTAATTTTCACTGGCGGTAATTGTACCCGGACGGTTGGGGGTACCTGACCGACGGTACCAGGGTACCGCCTGGTTTTACAAGGGTGCCGAAACAGGTACCGTGTCAAACCCCCAGCCACCCTTTTTTCCTGTTTGTTTGTACTGATTCAATCCTAGATCGATTCTAAGATCTTGTATGTTGCATGACGGAAAATGAAAGGTATTTACACCCGACACTAAGCCATTAATTGTTAGATATGTACGCTTATGAATTGTACAATGTGTATGCATGAATTTGAGAATATGGAACTATCAACTTGAATACGGATAGACTATCTAGTCCAATTATAGGTAGACTGAGAAACGGAATAAGAAGACAGTTAAGAATTACTGATCATGTGATGAGCTCGCGTGCATACAAAAGCAGTTGGTTAAAGCATGCGCGTAACGCCCTACAACCCGGCCTATTATAATTGATTAATGTAATTAATAAATTATTAATACAGACCGGAGTTGGAAAAAATAAAATCTTGAGAAACATTATTTGATCACATCATAATGCTAGTTTTGAATGTCGATTCTGAGTAGTCTGGGGGGGAGAGCGTACCGTTTATGTAAGTTTTTATTTTCGGAGGAACCCTGGAAACTCCACCCTAATTCCCATGTGGTTCATTCAGCCCTCTCATACCTTTCTTCACCTAAAAATCATCACCATCATCACTTTAATTCATGCACTCCCCCTCTTCTCTCTCTTTCCACTCACTTTGTTTTCTCCACCACAACCACTCAATTCCTAACTCTCCCCTTCCCATTGCACTTGGACGAGCAGCAGCAACAACGACAAGGATGGATTACTCTGGTTAGAGAGAAAGAAGAAGAAGAGAAGAGGAGGAGGTCCGTTCGATCATTCGGGAGTCGTGGTTCCGTTCGTAGCGTCGTTCGTATCATCTTCGTCAATCCAACTCACGTTCTAGAGGCGAGTACGTTGCCCCTCTAGCTTTGGAATACATAGTTATATCCAATATAGTTACATTCATAGGATTATTTGGCATAACCTACGTTGAATCCGTATGATCGTAGTTTTTCTCGTTATAAAGATATGTGGAATGAAACTCATTAAAGATCACCTAGATATCCGTTGGAATAAATAGGTGCTACATATATAGATATATTGGTAACCTTCAACGTTCATTATTGTCTTCAAAAAGGTTGGACGTTGCTAGATGGATCAAACAAAACTCGGGACTGCACTGGCCCGTGTCACGGTACCCATGGAGGTATGGCATACCGTGGACACGGTAGGCGCTACCGTGCCTACAGTACCAGATATCGTGAGACATTAGGTACCTCCAGAACCAACTGATCTCCTAGAGAGTTAGAGTACCCCTTGGCGGTATGGCCTAGCGACCTCACGGTAGGCATTAACGTGGTGTCATTCTCTTTTTGGTTCATAAATCAATGTTATTTGAATTACCTGTTGTATGACTGTTATCTTGGATGATATGTATATATTCTTGGATCATCCCAAAGGTTGTGTATGCATTCATTTCATCACGCACGTCATAGATGAATGATATAAGAATCATTCATATCATGGCATAATCGCTAAAGGGGTCAGGCCTAGTGCACCTCGTATAGCGGGCCCATCCAAGAGCCTTTGGGTCTAATGGGTTTCATTTAGAGGGCTCATGTACGCACATGGTAACTAGGTTTTGGTTACCATCCATTATTTCTGGTCTCATTAGGAGACTAAGGTTTGCTCGAGTTGTCACTGTTGTGGGATGACGTTTGAGAGCAGGGGGTCCATGCATAGTCTAACTCATCGATCATACTTCATGTAGTCATTATAAGATTTCCGTACTTCAAGTACATGCTTGGTACACTTGGTCATTATTAGAAACATGAGGTCATTATATGAATTCTGTGTGTTAAATACAGGTATGCTGAGCGTATAGTGTTGTTTTGCTATACCACCTATACGCAAGTAGGCTTGAACTTGGAGCCTATCCTAGAGGGGCACAAGAGTGAGGAGATGAACCCACGATGGATGTGGTTTTCCTATGACTTCCTCATTATTATTAAATAAAATCACTTGGGCTTGAAACCATACTTCTCGTATTTTACTTCATGAACTAGACTTATTTTGGTTTTTGCTTCCGCGACCACATTGTTTCATTTACTTCGTACATTTTAAGGGATTTACTCTCCAATGTCATTATATATAACATAAAAGGTCTTTACTTACCAACATAATAAGGACCTTACTTAAGAGGATTTTATTTATTAAATTATGGCAAATGGCTTTATTAACTTTCAGGGGACCAATCCCAGGGATTTTTACTAGTATAAATACAACAAGGATTTTCATAATAAATGTTTTCATCAAAATCTCTATTTGGATGATTCTTAATACCATCTCTGTGACCTCTCCGGCCCGTCGAGTCGTGGTGATTCAGTTTCCTTGTCGCTTATTATTAACCTTGGAACTCCAAACCTAGAGAATAACTTCTTCAAAAACCAGACTACAGTTCGTCCATCATCCTTTTTGCAGGCTTGGGCTTCAACATATTTGGAGACATAGTCGATTGCAACGAGAATGTATTTGTTGCCATAGGAACTTGGAAATGGTCCCACAAAGTCATTTCCCCATACGCCGAACACTTCACAATGCAGCATGTAGTGTTGTGGCATCTCATCCGTCTTCGACATGTTTCCTGATCTTTGATAGCGATCGCAGGTATCAACATAACGGTTAGCATCCTTGAATAGTGTTGGCGAGAAGAACCCTGAGTCCAACACCTTCCTTTCCATTCTTGCTCATGAGAAATGACCCTCAACTGGGCCATTATGACAGGCTGCCAAGATTTCATGTCATTCAATTTCGTTAACACAACGTCTAATAACTTGATCAACACAGATCCTAAAGAGGTATGCATCGTCCTAAAAATAGAAGTGAGCTTCTTGCTCCAGCTTTTTGCTCAAGTGCAGGGTTAACCATGTAGGCTCGACCTTCCCAATGAAATATTTGGCAATGTCAGCGTACCATGGATCCTTGTCTTGGACAACATTAATCCTTTCAAGGGAAAGGATTCATTAACTTCACAGCTACCAAACTTTTTTGTGATTTCCACGTCTAAGCGTGATAGACGGTCGTAGCTTGGTTGGCTGACCCCTTACCATTCTTAACATGTATATCAAATTCCTACAATAATAACACCCAATGTAATAACCGAGGCCTTGCATCATTCTTTTGTAACAAGTATCACAATGCCGCATGGTTGGCGTTAACGATCACCTGAGAAAGAATGATGTAAGCTCTGAACTTTTCTAGTGCATATATAACTGCTAAGAATTCTTTCTCACTGGTTGTGTAGTTAAGTTGCACTCCCGATAGGGTTTTGCTGGCATAATAGATGGGAAGAATGATTTTATCTTTCCTTTGACCAGGAATTCCCCCCACTACTAGGTCACTAGCATCACACATCAGCTCAAAATGGAATGCCCAATCTCGGGCAACAAGAACTGGGTCGTAATCAACTTCTCCTTCAAGGTGTTGAAGGCTTGTAAGCATTCATTGGTAAAAACAAATTCTACACCTTTCTCTAGTAGGGTAGTCAGAGGTTTTGCTATTTTAGCAAAGTCCTTTATAAATCTACGGTATAATCCTGCATGGCCTAAGAAATACGAATGGCCTTAACCGATTTGGGTAGTGGGAGCTTCTCAATAGCCTCGATTTTAGCTCGATCTACTTCTACCCCACAACTAGAGACCTTGTGGCCTAACACAATTCTCTCTTTAACCAAAAATTGGCATTTTCCCTAGCTAAGAGCTAAGTGGGTTTCCTCGCATCTTTTTTAGAACTTTCTCGAGATTACCCAAACACTCGTCAAATGACTTCCCTGTGATAGAGAAATCACCCATAAAGATTTCCATAAAATCCCCAATAAACTTTTCAAATATAGCTATCAAACACCTCATAAAGGTGGCAGGGGCATTACAGAGTCCAAAGGACATTCTCCGAAAGGCAAACGTCCTAAAAGGACAAGTGAATGTGATTTTCTCTTGGTCTTCTAAATTGACATGGATTTGGAAGTATCCACTCATTCCATTTAAAAAGCAATAATAAGCGTGACCGGCCATTTTTTTCTATAAGTTGGTCAATGAAAGGAAGAGGAAAATGGTCCTTCCTGGTGGCTTCATTAAGTTTCCTGTAATCTATGACCATTCGCCAGTCGGTCACAGTTCTACCAGGAACTAACTCACCCTTGTCATTTCTAGTCACGGTCATCCCTCCTTTTGTCGGGACAAAGTGAATTGGTGACATTCATTGACTATCTGAGATAAGATAAATAATAACATCATCCAATAGCCTAAAAACTTCCTTTTGCACTACCTCCATTAACTGTGGGTTTAAGCTTCGTTGTGCTTGGACAACTGGTTTAAACCCATCTTCAATGGCAATTTTGTGAGTGCATTAAGTAGAGCTTATACCTTGAATATACTCCAGTTTCCAAGCAATCGTTTGCTTGTGTTGACGGAGAGCAGCCACTAATTTTTCTTTTTGGTCGGGTGTTGAAGCATCAACAACGGGACATTGGCCCTCCTTGTCTAGAAAAGCCTACTCAAGGTGTGATGATAACGGTTTGAGTTCTAAGGATTTTGGTTCTTTAGTGGGTACAGGTTGAACACTTACCTCGTGTACTTCCTCACACATAGGTTTTTGGAAAGCGGCTTCTATGTTTAAAAGATCATCAACAGACCCTTTATCTTTAATGATTTTTACTGAATTGCAAAACTTAGCTGGGTCTGGAGTTTGGTTCGTGACACTCATCATTTAAAAAGTGACGTCTTCGTTGCACACTCTCAAGGTTAACTCCCTATCATGAACTTTAATTAATGCCTTTGCGGTGGCAAGAAATGGTCACCCTAGTAAGAGCGGATTCTCCTTGTCCTCTTCCATATCCAAAACTACAAAATCAGCGGGAAAGGTAAACTTATTTACCCTTAACGATAAAACATCCTGGATCATCCTCTTGTTCTTCGAAAACAGACCCACTGACTCCTTTTTTGTGATGATGATGATAAATGGGGACACTGACCGAAAAGAAGTTCCAATAAATGGTACTCAATCCTTGACCACAAAAGTTATCCCAATAAGGGGTTGACGAAAAAAAGATTCAAAGGAAGAACGAGGCTCCGATACCACTGTTAGGTGTATTTATTTATTCCGATTAGACTTATGTCACCCGTAAAATCGATCCATAGTTGTGCACTACTAGGATATACAAAAGGAGCAACACCCCAACCCGACCTCGCCACACTCCACTCACAAAGAAACGGAGAAGAACAGAGATGAACACACGGGAAGAGAAAACCACACGGAAGACTCATAAAGAGGAGGAGGAGTTTTTTCCACGGTTCAACACAAGCACACAACCTCTCTATATATAGTAGATATTAGAGTGATAATTAAGACAAGCTTAATTGAGTTAGGAATATGGGATGAGCTTGAGTAAATGGGCTGCTGGGCTGGGTGTCAATCATTATTAATATGTTTGGACCAACCCCAAATAAATTAACATGCAACTTGAGTACAAAGTTGGGTAGCCCCACACACCTCAGAAAAACCAATTCGAAAAAAGAGGAAAGAGGGTACATAGAACTATAGAAGGAACTCTAAACCGTAGTTACATCATTTACCGTTCGACTGCCACGGGGGAAACAAGTGTTAGATCCACTTCTGTTAACATACCCCACAGTGTAGAACTAAGGGGGGTGTATTTGATTGAGATTTCAAAAGATTTTTTTAGAATTTTTAAAATCCAAAGATTATGTATGATTCATATATTATTTTAATTCCATATCAATCAAGATAGATATTAATAAACTCCATATGAGTTTGGATAGATTTTAATAAATTTGATAATAATTTAAAAAGTCCATGTCTCCATGATATGCCCTCTTCCTGGCTCTTCGACTCTTTCTCTGGTGGGTTCACAAAGGGGATTCGCAAAGGGGATTCACAAGGGGATTCAATTCTTCCTCTTTCTTCTTTTTTAAATTGTCTCTTCATTTAACTTGGAGCAAGATTGGATTATTGTGGATTGCATCTACGCCAGAGCAACACCATCTCCTTCACGGATCTCTCCACTCCAGATCCGTGAAAGAGATGTCATCAGCGACATCTACTTTGGTGGCGGTGGTGGCAAAGGTGTTCTTCTATTGAAGATAATTGATGGTGAAGCTGCAGAGGTGGCGATGATGGAGGAAAGAGGAGATGACAAAGAAGGGAAAGGCGAAGGGGAAAAGAGAAGAATATGTGTAAAAGGAGAAAGGAATTGGCAAAATCCCAACGATTTTGGTCGAATTCTTAATGGGGATTTTTATTTATACTTAAAATTAAAAATTCCTCAAAATTCATATTTTGTAACGATCATTGAGAATCTATCAATTTTTTAATACCATTAGATTTAGAAAGATTTTTTCAAAGTTTCAATTGAATACCTCTGCATTTCAAATGATTTTTCAAAATCTCACTTGAATACCTTCATATTTTAAAAGATTTTTCAAAGTCCGAGTTGAATATCCACCAACTTTTAAAATACAAAAAAAATCCATCAAAATCGTAATTAAATACACCCCTTAAGGGTGTGTTTGGATTGAGGGAGGTGGAGGTAAGGTAAGGCAAGATGAACATTGTTTGGGAAAAAATTGAGATAGCAAATAGGAGGCGAAGGGAAAGTAATTTAAGGTCTTAACATTGAAAAAATTGACACCACCAGGATAAATCTACGCTAAACTTTCGGTTTTCAGTGTTTCCCTTCGATTTTTTTTCGTTCTCCATCCGATCTTCTCTGTCCCCTGTTGCCCTTCTCCACTCCGATCTTCTTCCTGTCGCAGCTCTCCCATCCGCGATCTTCGTCGACGACCCAGACGCAGCGCCGCAACTCTAAAACTGGCGACTCCATTCTCTCCGGTGTGAACTTTCTTTCCTCTGGTGGATTTCAGGTACTGTTTTTTTGCTGCTTTTTTTGTCAATTAGTGAAATCTACTGTTTTTTCATGTTTCTTTTTGCCGTTTAATTTTTTTTCTATTTTTTTGCGGTTTTTTGTGCCTTTTTTTCTATTATTTTTTGTTGTTTTTTGCTTTTTTTCCTGTTTTTTCTGCTTTTTTGTCAATTATTTTATTCTCTTCTTTTAAACTGTTTTCCTCCGTCACTAATTTGATTACAATTTTTTCTCTCTCTTCTCTCGATAACTTTTTTTGTTTATGCGATTTCATTAAGTATTTGATAAAATAAAATATTTTTGTCACCTCTTGTTTTGTTGAGCTTTTGATGTAGTTTTTTAATATGTAATTTTTTTCTTATTAATATATCAATTTGTAAATAAAATAATTTCAAAAAGTGAGATATTTCACCTCGTAAACCTTAATTTGTAATTAAATTAGGGGCGGAAGGAGTATGTATTTTTGCTATTTTTTGATGCGTGGAGAACAAGGGTATGTAGGTAATTTTAATGTTTTACCTACCTCACATGACTTAATAAATATTCTAACACAATTTTCAACTTATTACCTTATTTTACCTATCTTCAAATACCTATTACTTCGTATTTACTAACTAATAAAACTTTACCTTCTTCAATCCATACATATTCTAACATTGTGTTTGTTTGAGGGTAGGAGGAGATAGATGGAAGTAGATTTAATATTTTATTTGTAACAAAAATTGAGATATATAGGGTAGGGACTAGGGAGAGGTGGAGGGAAGTAATTATAGAGGGAGGTAGATTTAATATTTTTAATATTTTATTTGCAAAATATCGAGGTAATTAGCCGCTGCCCCTCACCCAATCGCACGAAACCAATCGCCATCTTCACATCTCCTTCTTCTTCCGCCGGTTCCGATCGCCAATCGACAGGTATTCCGGTAGCCGTTCAATTTTCAATTTTTTTTTCCGATTTGCTCTGCTCTTCAATTCCGCCATAATCGCTGCATAGTTGATTTTTTTGTTTCAATTTTGATCTCCATCTGCTCCTTCGCTGTTCAATTCAGATTTTTTTACGTGCTTATTTTTGTTCTGCTATGCTCTTCAATTTCTATAGCCATTGCTCACTTTTTTTTGCACTTCAATTTTCACTTTTTTTTTTCAATTTCCAGATTTTTTTTCACTTTTTTCGTTCTGCTCTACTTCAATTTTACACTTTTTTCAATTTTAAATTTCCAGTTTTTAATTTCCTCTGCTTACTACAATTTTCAATTTTTTTCAGTTTCCAGCTTTCTTTCACTTTTTTTTTCAGTTTTCGTTTTTTTGTTTCCTTTCTTTCAGTTTTCGTTTCTTTCAGTTTTCCTTTTTTCCACTGTTTTTTGTTTCTGTTTTTCAGTTTTTTGTTTCTTTTTGTTTCTTTTTTGCTTCCTGATATATGGAATATATAAATTATATGAACATTGGAATATAGTTTTTTAAAAAAGAAATTAGACATTTGATCACTTGAACTTGTATTGCTGCAAAAGAGTCATTAGAGGTGATAGCTTAATTATATTCATCATGAATGGAGTTTATCCCACTGTTAGTTCTCAATTGAAATCGAAATAATACATACTTCATATATAACTAAATTTCTGGTGTATAAACTCTGTAATTGTTATTCCTGATATATGGAATATATAAATTATATGCACATTTGAATATATTTTTTTAAAAAGAAATTAGACATTGATCACTTGAACTTGTATAGTTGTATTGCTGCATTGTCAATTATATTTTTTTAAAAAAGAAATTAGACATTTGATCACTATTTTATTTATCATAAGACTTGTGTCTATATATGTCGTTGTTTTTTTGTGAACACATGTTACATTTGAAGTCAATGTCCATGTTTTTTGATGTGTGGAAGAACAATATGGTTGATGTTTTTATTATGAAATGTATGACAACTAAATTTTGGTCAGTTGCATTTATATAAGATGATGTTACTTAGAAGTTTCGTCCAAGAGTGTTTATTTAATTTTAAAATTTTACATTTGAAATTTAAATAAATTCTAATAAATTAAATTAAAAAAATGTTTAGAATTGATGTAAAAATAATTTTGTATATATATTTTACATACGCATATAAAAGTCCGTACAAATGAATATTATGTGAAAGGCAATTTCATATAAATACATCCTAAACAAATAAAGAAAAACAACCACAAGGATATTTTAGTAATTTTATTCTTTCCCTACCTCACGTTACCTAATAAACATCCAAACAGAATTTTTTAACTCATTACCTTACTTTACCTACCTTCAATTACCTACCATTACAAACCTAATAAAACTTTTACCTACCTCCAACCAAACATAGCCTAAATCCCAGCCCCCGGGGAACAGGTGCTGTAGAAGACATTGGGAAAGATATCATATATGAAGTTCAAGGGGAGCCAGAACCTGAGGCTACGGCTGCTTCTCTCCACCCTCTCTGCAACTCCGATTCTCATTGAGGACATACGCTCTGACGCCACATGGCCTGGCCTCCGCCACCACGAAGTATCATTCCTCCGCCTCCTAGAGAAGGTCTGTGATGACTGCGTGGTTGAAATCAATGAAACTGGTAAGTTATATTGTCCGGATCTTCTTAACTCTTGTCAAGTTAGGGTTTATAATAGATTTTCTGAATGTTATATTGTTATTGTTGGGCAGGCACAAAGTTGAGGTACAAACCCGGGATTGTGATGGGTGGGAAGAATTTAACTCATGACTGTGGAGTGAGTCGCTCAATTGGATATTTCATGGAACCTTTGATTGTTCTTGGCTTGTTTGGAAAGAAGCCTCTGAGTATTAGGCTTAAAGGTATTTCTTGCATTTGCCCTTTTTTATTGTTGCTATTGGGTGTTGAATACTTGAATGTGGCTGGGGTACAGAGTGAATGATAACTGAGGGTTGATTGAGAGAAAACATAGGGAGTATTGTTGATTTGCATTCTACTGTGAAATGCTGCACAGCTCTTGTTTTACACAATTTTTCCTCTCTTATTTTCAAAGAATAAGAGCTCGCTAAAAAAGGTATCTTTACAACAACAAGAAAACATTTACTCAAAACCCATTAATTATATGCAATATGTTATGTAAATGCTATAGAAATGTTGTTTGAGAATGTAATAGAAATATTGTTTGAATTTATTGTTGTTTAATTCAAAGTGTTCACCAGGTTGTTAATTTGATGTTTTACATTTCAAAAATATATGTGAAAAGTTGCTAAATGCAAGCAGAGATAAATAGAAAATAAATACTCTCTCCGTCCGGTATTAAACTTCCCATTTGGACTTTTTCCCATTTTTATGAAGTGTTGACTTTAGGATGGAAATGTCCAAAATACCCTCCCCTCAATTGTCCCCACCCACTGTCCCTGCGGCCCTGCCCCTTGCTCCCACCATATCATTTCCGTGAATCCCATCCCACCGCTACCACAGGCCCTAAAGTACCGCCGACGCCCCACTATCGCCGCAGCCCTCAACACCATCTCAGCCCCTAGATCTTTCCACCTTACAGATTTAGAAGAAAAACAAATAGGAGAACAAGGGGAATAAGAAGATGAAGAAAGAAGATAAATTGATTTGGAGAAAGAAAAGAGGGATGAGAAAGAATTGGGGGGGGGGGAGAAGAAGAAGAAGAAAGAGCGGATCTGGAGGAAAAAAGGAGGACGAGAAAGAACGGAGGGGAGAAGGAGGAGGAGGAGAAGAAGAAATGAGATCCGGAGGAAAATAAACAGAAGCGAGAAAAAACAGGGGGAGACGAAGAAGAAGAAAGAAGCAAAGGAAGGCACCTGGTGGTTGATGCATTTCCACCTCTCCGACCAATTCTCAAGAAGAAAAAGAGGAACAAATGTAGAGAGAAGAGGAAGGAGGAAAAGAGAGGAGAGAGGCGAGGAATTAAGGGAGGAGAGAGAAAGTGGGAAGGGAGAGTGAATATTAGTAAGTGGGGGTATTTTGGGTAGTTAGTGTATGAAAAATTGAAATGGGAAGATTATATCCGGACGGAGAAAAAGTAGAAATGGGAAGATTATTTTCGGACGGAGGGAGTACTTTTTTTAAATAGCTCCAAGACGTATCAGTCTAGTATCTATTCAATCTTATAATCTCAATATCTTTAATGCAAGGGTGGGGCTTGAACACTGGATCATAGTTATCAAGGCGTCACATAGGCATCTGGGCGAGGTTTTGTGGATGCCAAATCGGTCGCCTAGCTTTTTTTCCCTGGGCTACTGTGTTGTACGGAAACGGGTGACTGTGTCTCCATCTCGGAGACGCGTCTCCGTTTTAGAAGCGCAAGCGAACGCGCGAGATAGAGCGAGAAGACGGAGGAGATAGAGAAGACTTATCTTTCTCGCCAATTATTTGTCGCGGTTTGCAGCGGCTTCTAGATCTGCAACGACTCCACTGTCTCTTTCTATCTCTCTATCATTTAGACTAGCGGACTAGGTCAAGTAACTGGGCTAGATTCATTAGAAGATTATTGGACCTTTACACAAGAGTATAACGCCCAAAATTTAGTAGGCCTTTTAAAAGCTCACTTTATTATAGTAGGCTTATATATATATATATACATATATATACATATATATATACTCTATTTCATAAAGTTGGTATCAATGTTCATTTTAATTAATTATTTCATACTATATGCTTTAACATTAGTACCTATAAATTATTATGGTCGCCATAGCCCACTCGCCCAGCAGATGCCTAGGCGGGCGCCTAATCGCCTAGGCGATTGGAAGGTGCTCTAGCGCCCAGCCTCGCCTAGCCACCGTAACAACTATGCAATGGATGTGGAGAAGCTTGGGGTGGCTTCTTTGCCACTACACCAACATGCTTCCACATAAATACAACAACAACAACAACCCAGTTGAATCCCACAACAGTAGGGTCTGGAGATGCTTCCACATAAATACAAAATACTAATTTAATGCTAGTCTTTGACACGTAGTGCACTAGATAGCGAGATATCTAAGATTTTAAATAATAACTATGAATTATAATCTAAAGATTACAAAGTATGAAAGTGAAAAGATGCGTATGTTCGCTATGTATAATACTATAGAGATAAATTTCCTCAAAACCAAATGTTTTATCAGATTCAGACCTAGGAATGGCTAATATACTATACTATTACTCCCTTTGTCCATTATCTTTCTTGTTTTGACTTGGCACGGTTTTTAATGTAAAATGCATTGACTTTCCAATTCTACCCTCACTTATTTGCCTATTCTTCTTCTGTAACTCCTGCCCCCCGCCATTGCCCTCCGCCTCAAACCCATGCCATACCTCATCATCAACATCTTCGATCTTCAACCTCATATCCAGTGTGGCCCACATGAGAGGGAAATTAAAATCAAAATTCAAAATATAAAATGAAATCAAAATCAAATCCCATCACATTAAAAAAATCAAATCTAGAGTTAATCCACAAAGAAATCCAAAAAGAGAACTGTCGATCGATGAGGAGTAGAAGGTGATAAATAAATTGAAAATCAAATCTAGGGTTCGTACTCAAAAGTTGAACATCAAATCTAGAGTTCTCTGTTGCTGCCCCTTTTCTTTGCAATTGGTCTGTCAAAGGCTAATAAAGAAGAAGAATAATAGGAGGAAGGGTGTGGTATGACGAAGAAAAGGAAGAAAGGAGAGATACGTTGAAGAAGACGAAGAAGAAACATGGGGGAGTGTGAAGAAGGATAAGAAAACAAACAGGGGTGGGAGGGAAACGTGGGTTGGCTGGGAAGTAGAAGAAACAACAACAACAACCCAGGTGAATCCCACAACAGTAGGGTTTGGGGAGGGTGTGTGTACGCAGACCTTGCCCCTACTTGGAAGTAGGGAGGCTGTTTCCAAGAGACCCCTAGCTCCACCTGCACAAAAATATGGAAGGGAACACAGTATAACACAGATAAAGTACCAAGTACAAGCAACAAGTACAAGCAATAGCAGAAGATTCCAAACAAATACAACACACTACAAAACAACCTCTACAACACCGAGCTCCTATCTAGATACTCTAATCCTAGTTTTCGAAAGGTTCCTATCTAGGGCCATATCCTCAGTCAGGTCGAGAAGTCCTAAATCCTGCCTAATCACCTCCTTTAATTTAGTCTTTTTGACAAAATTTATTTACCAAATTAAGAAATGGGAAGAAAGATATGGGACGACCCAAAAAGGAAAACAAGAAGAAAGATATGGGATGGAGGGAATATTTTGTAGTGAAATTGACCATGTTTGTAGTTCAATTGTAGAAGTAAAACAAAATGAATCTACACTGATAGAGAATTAGAAATGCTTTTACTTAGTGACGCAACTCTAGACAACAAAATATAGCAGTTAACACACAAGATTAGATTGTGATTGGATTAGCTAACAATCCCATACACACGCAAATACATTAACACTACTCTGGATGAATGGCCAGTTACCCATCAACAAGTTACACCAGAAGCTCTAACTATATATTTTGCTCCCTCAAAACTTAATATAGTGGCTCTTCAAGTATGAGAGAAACCTCAGAAGCACCTTAAGAAAAAAGATACAATAATTCACATGTGGTAGAATTAAAGAAAGTGAATAAGAAGCTCAATAAAACATGAAAAAAAGTGGCCAGTATGCAGAGTTTTTGGGCTAGTACTTGACTTACAGATGCTTCAAATGTTGCAAATCAAATATCTAATAATATGTTTGTGAACCCCTCTGTTAAATCTTATTCTGATTTAGAAAAAATTTAATTGGATTCATAATTTCATCATAGACTACAAAGGAATTAGGATTTTTTTTAATAGAGGTGTTTAGAAGCTGAAAGGAGCGAGGCAGAATTAGAGATTTTCTAGCAACAAAGTAGTCTTATGGTGTTGATAAATAAGAAACACTAGGCCAAATATGGACAAAAATACCAACTGAGGAAACTTCTCCCTTACTATGAAATAAAAAAATAAACTAATATTTTATAAATAATTAGTTTACCTTAAGAGGCATAGACAAATTTTGCCACAAAAAGGAATTTATGAAAAGATGGAGCAGTGCAAGACGAAATCAAAGAGATATAATAGTGTGAGATTAACAAAGAAGCAGGCAATGTTGAGAAGTATGCAACGTCGGTTTTATTAATGATTTAAAGCTTGTTCTTTAGAGTTGTAAAAATTAACTCAGTTTCTTCCAACTACTTCCACTTTCTAACAATCTCTTCCAATTTCTTCCAACATCTTCTAGTTTCTTTTTCTTCCAACATCTTTCAGTTTCTTCCAACAATTACTTTAAGAAAATATTTAGGTGTACTTTTCATATTATTATTATTATTATTATTATTATTACTATTATTATGTTCATAATATCTGTTATCCTAATGAATTTATATAATACAATAAAAAGAATTAAGTAATTGTTTCAAAAAGAAGAATTTAAGCAATGTCATAAGTTATACAAAAAACATTTCGTACGTTTAAAAAAATAAATTTTAATTAGCATTATAATGTTATCATAAAATATTAAAATGGTTACACCTCAATTTATTTACGTAGTTCTATTCTTTGTTCTCCTAATTTGTATTTTTACATATTTTTTTGGTCATTTTTTATTATTTTCTAAATTAAAATATTGGTGTTTTCCCCATGTCAATTCAAATGAATAAAAATAGTTCTTTTCTCCATAATTTTTGGAAGATAGGTTAGTGTCATGTAATATAATAAGTAAAATAAAGTGTATTATATATATTAAAAAGTGAAAGACAAAATAATAATGAGTGTGAATCACAAAGATAAGACATTGAAAAAATAAAATAGTGAAATTGAAGTAATTTATGAACTATTTAAAAACATGAAATTCCATGGAAAAAATTCATTTACTTTTTTATTTTTTTCCAATATTTTCCAACACTTTTTAGTTTTTTTACAACTCATTCTAATTTTTTCTGGTTTCTTCAAACTTCTTTTAGTTTCTACCAACTCATTTCAATTTAATGCTTCAAACATCCAATTCTTTTTTTACAAACCTAAATAATAGGCTATTAGGCCCTGTTCTTTTGGGTTGAAATTTTAGAGCTAGATGTTGGAAGAAACTGGAAGGAGTTGGAAAAAGCTTGGAATAAAAAAGAATCCATTTTTGTCAGTGTCTGAGGTGGTAAGTTATAAATTTGGATATTTAATGTTATTGTATATTTGTCATATATAAATAATTTTTTAAGTCGTTAGAAAAAACTAGGAGTTGGAAGGAACTGGGAAGAGTTGGAAGAAGCTGGAAGTTAATTTTTTCAATCCAAAAGAACAGGACCTTAATGTAGGAAAAAAAGGAGGATGGATCAAATTCCCGTTCTCTTTTGATAGGATACTCAACTGGTTTAATCAAGTATAGATAGTTATAAAATTTAAAAACTACAAATTAAAATAATATATTAAATATTTTAATTATGAAAATTTTCAATTCCCACCTTCCCACACACCAATATCCATTGATTATGTATGGGAGAATCTTCTAAAGTATATGGATGGATTAACACATTGTGTGAATTGACATGCGGGACACTTTGTAGTTCAATTATAGTGGGAAATGATCTAATATTCTAATTTGATGAGTTGATCGTGGGTTGTATGGATGTTCTAAAGAAAGAACATGAAATTCTAGAAGTTAAGTTTGATAGAATTTTTAGATTGAGTATGGACAACTGGATTGGGTAATAAGACACTTGAGTTGAACCACATTAAAAAATTGAATCCAATAAATTAGTTACTTCAACTCAGGAGCTTATATACCAATTATTTTACTCTTGAACTTCCAATGTGGGATGACACTTTTACACTCCCCTCAAGTGGACAAACTCCCCCTCAAGTGGACAACTGGGCCATTTTGAATCTAACTGGTTGACCACTTGCAAATAAACTCCCATTCCCTTATTTTTTTTGAGCGCCAACACCTAAAGGACCATGAGCCGCTGGGTATGGACTTCCAGACAAGCAATCATGTTAAACGGGCCATAGGCCGTTCGGTACATACTCCATTTGGACAACTGGGCTAAAGACTAACGGGCCGCTAGGAATGAACGTCTAGACGGACACCTTGACAAACGAGGTGGGCCAAAACCTGCTCTGATACCATGATAGAATTTAGGATGAGTATGAACAACTGGATTGGGTAATTAGACACTTGCGTTGAACCACATTAAAAGATTGAATCCAATCGATTAGTTTATTCAACTCAAGAGTTATATACCGATTATTTTGTTCTTGAATTTCCGATGTGGGATGACACTCTAACAAAGTTTTTATAGGGAAAAGTTGCCAGCCACCCCATCTTCTGATTCATAGTAGTATTCCCAGTTTTTCATTGCTCCAAATTAATATTCTTATTTCCGATATTTGAAACAGTTAACAACAATGAAAACAGAAACCAAATTAAGTCTCATCGGTTGCCAGTGGGATACGGGGAGGGGTGTATGCGAACATTACCCCTACCTATGAAGGTTGAGAAGTTTTTGGAAGTCTTTTGCCCGGGAAGACGTAATAGATAACCCAAAGTATTAAAAAGATGAGCGGTAAAGGTATGTGTGAAACAACAATGTAGTACAGAAAATAGTGAGGTTCTGAAAATAATTTAATAACTCAAACTTTTCGGTCTTTGCATCAACAATGATGATCTGGTTCTTGTATTGAATATCTGGCATCGAAATGGAAAGGGGATAAGTTGCCGGAGGTGAAGCACTATGAGTGGCGGTGATTGCATTGATGATAATGTAATGATGGAGAAGTTATTGGAAGTGATGTTTCGAAAATTGCATCAATGATGATATTGGTACCATCTTCAAGGGCATATCGGGAAAGTTAACAAAATTTGTAACTTTTCTTAATCTCCATGCTTGCTCAAACTGGGAAAATTAATTTGGGCGGAGGGAGTATTAAAATACAGAGTACTTCTATTTACAAGTTTACAATTTCTAGAATGCCTTGACCGTATTCTGAGCCATTCATTCCTAACTTTAAATTAGTTAGTTGAATATGCGCCGCACAAGAGTTAACTGGATTTCTCAAGTAGTACTTAACGTTTAATACTCTAATAGGCTCAGGGTTCTGCAGTTCTTACTTTGTTTTCAAGTATCTCTCACATTCTAAGCATAAATTGTTCTCAAGCATGAATCTTATTATGGCATCTGTGTTTTAATAATTAGCATTTCATTTTTCTTTTCATTTGTAGTGTATATATATTTGAATGAAAATTTACTCTTTCAGGGATCACAAATGATCCTAAGGATCCATCTGTTGATACCTTTAGATCGGCTACCTTGCCTATTTTGAAGCAGTTTGGAGTGCCTTCAGAAGGACTCGGGCTGAAAGTTGAGAGCAGAGGAGTTGCTCCCAATGGGGGTGGAGAAGTAATTTTATCTGTCCCGATTGTTCAGGATAGTTTAAGAGTGAGTTTGTGTTCTCAAGTTGCATCAGTTTTGTTTTTCGCTGAGAACATTGAAACAGTGAAAGTCACTAAGTCGAGTGCACTTGCTTCTCATGGATCTGACCTCAATTGTTTTTCAGGCAGTCAGCTGGACTGATGGGGGATTGGTAAAGAGAATAAGAGGTGTTTCTTTTTCTACAAAAGTGTCTGTGCAGTTCGAAAATACCATGATACATGCAGCTCGTGGCATATTGAATCCGCTGCTTGCTGACATTCATATATTTACTGACCATAAGGCTGGCCCACAAGCTGGAGGGTATGCTAACTTTTCTACACATCAGTATTCACTAATTGCCTGAATGCCCTGGCTGATCTCATCCAGGACATGTCATGTTAATTGCAGGTCACCTGGCTATGGAATTTCCCTTGTTGCAGAAACCACTTCTGGTTGCTTCTTTTCGGCTGACACTGCTGTATCTTATGCAGTAGAAGAAGATGCTATGGACATTGGTGATGATAAAGATAGCCATTACTTAACCCCTCCTGCGGATATTGGCGAGCAAATTGCTTCTGCGCTACTGAATGAAATTGAACAGGGAGGCGTTGTTGATTCCACACACCAGGTGTTTACCTCGATGACTTTTCCTCTTGCCTTTTTTATTTATATTAAAATTTTAATTTTTTATTTTTTATTTACTCCCTTCATCCTACTATTTTTGGGTTATGAGGGTGTAAGACAAAGATTAAGAAAAGTAAAATTGTGTGGTTGATATTGCTGTAAAAAGTAAAGAAAAAGTAAGATAAAGTGAAAATAGCCACATAAATATGACCATATATGGTATGAGACAAAAATAGTGGGACATCAATTAAATTAGTATTAATTAGTTGACTCATCAAAAGTCTGACATAAATCGTGATATGGACAGTTAATAAAGAAAGGATGAAGTATACTCCCCCCCCATTTCGAATTAATCGTCCCAATTTGACTTCACGGAGTTTAAGAAAAGTGTTGAAAAGTAAAAAGTGAGTGGTTGAAATTTGATTAGAGGAAAAAAGACAAAAGATTGTAGATCACATATTCTTTACTTTATTAGAAAGTAAAAAAGTGAGAATCATTTTAGGATGGACTAAACGGGAAAGTGAGGTGATTAATTTGAGGAGGAATTACTTTAATGCTGTCATATAGTACTATGGTATGTTTTTCACTTACGCACGTAATTTGCACAAGTATATATGCACTCCAGATGCCATTCTTTTTTGTAACCTTGTTTTGAAAACACAACGAATTGGAACTTCAAAACTTGTCATCATCATCATCATAGAGTTGCACTTGTGTCTGCAGGGTCTGTTGTTTCTTCTGTGTGCCTTGTGCCCGCAAGATGTTTCCAAAGTCCGTGTTGGCAAACTTTCGCCTTATGCGATGGAGACTTTGAGGCACATCAGAGATTTCTTAGGGGTTACATTTGTCATTGAACCCGATTCTGAGTCGAGGACGGTCGTACTGAAGTGTTTAGGATGTGGATTGAAGAACATGTCGAGGAAGTTATCGTGATGACCAATGGCATTCACCCAAAGTCCCAAATACTTTGTATTCCATGAAGAAAAAGCAAAGGTCAGAGTATAACTTGTTGTTGTAGGCCAGAGAAGGTCATCGATAGGTAATGTTATCAGATTTTGTTGCAGTAGGTTTTAAATCGAGCCAAGTAAAATTTCTCCCCTTTATGGTTGAATCTGAGATTGTAATTGTTTGATAAGTACCAATTGTTTTTATTTCTAAATTTTTCGAATTTTAATTGTCCTTAGATTTTTATCCAACTAATCGTCTATATCCTCATTTCTATCACTATTTACCATTCTTGTAATTCTATGCCATAGCATTAGAGTTTGTGTAATGGGCTTCTTGCGTGTTAGCATGGTGCCACTATAACGCTGGAATATGCCCCTGCCCCCCGCCCCCTAGGTGCTATCACGAAAAAAAAGTTGCTGCCACAACAACCATAGCGCCATGCCCCCTCTCCACGTTTTGCTAAACTCTAGCCTTTCAACGGCAAGATAAATTAGTTTTTTTTTTTTTAAAAATGTTTTTGTACAATTCCATATGTAATTCCTACTCACAATTCATAACATACCACTACTCGTATCTAACCCTACGAATTGTGACCAAGAGGAGCAAAACACGATAGAAGGAAGCCATAAAAAAATGTACCAATAAAAACTAATTACTCCATAATTAAGTAGACTGATTAATGTGTATTTGGGTCATCCAAATGTACCAATAAGCTCTTTCAATATAGGAATGATGAGATAGGTTCGATTCTGGTTTTAGTATATTCAAACTCAACCCAACTTAATCTAGATTTGAATTTAATTCAAGCAAGTTAGATTTGAATATCTTGATTCCAGTCAATAATACTAAAAAATATTTTTAAAAAAATGATACTCCGTAAGTGATACAGAATATTTGATATAGTTAATGACATGAATAAGAGATATTTTGTGGCAACAAATGGTCTACAATTTTGGGTGGGATCGACGATAACGGGTTGCTGTCAACGATATGAAAAAAGATATCAAAACTCTTGATTGGTATATGAGATATACATAAAAATATTCTCACTTAGGAAGATTGTAATATCCAGCCTCCATCCCAAATCAATTGCTACCCAGCAAAATGACGCCGTAAGTAGTATTAGAAATGACACAAATGAGTTTATGTCCTAAAAAAATGTACACTTTTTGGGATATCTATATACTGCCTCCACAATAGTTCTGTTCTTCTAAACAAATTTCAACTTTCAAGTTCCCACTTTTTAACTTTTCAATAGATTTTTTAATCCCGAGCTAAACTGTCCAAATTTAAATCAAGATAGAAGTTTCATATTCAAACCTTGTTTAGGCATCACCAATCACCTACAGAATTGTTCCCATTTAAAGAATATCAAAACCTATCTCTTATGCTCCATGAGATCTGAGCAGTCAGATAGGGACCAAAGACCAGACCATGTTTCTTTTCACCGCTTCTTGAGATGTCTACCACTCATTCAAGGGTCGATTTGAATTGCAAAAGAAAAACGCCTACAAAAAGAACCTTTAAAAAGGGTAACACAGTTCAAGAATGTGTTCACTTTTTAGAATTCAAATCGTCACCAAATCAATTAGTCGCCAAGAAAGAAAACATTTCAACTAGGAGTAAGTAACATAGCAATGGAATCCTTCAATTGGGGAAGTCTCTCACCAATGGTTTATGGATGTGCAATATCAGCTTTGTGCCGCATTGGTACCGTGTCCATATTTTTGCATCACCTTCTTAGTTGCTAAAGTGGCAGCCTCACTAGCACGCATCGTCCCAGTTGCCATGATTGCATCAAATTCTTTCGCAATCTCACCTTGTATTTTGCTGCGAGCATCTCCCAAAGGGTCTGTGGTGACATTGGCAGGTGCAGGATTGGCACACGCAGGCAAAACTCCATTACTCCTGGCATTTTGCTTCCGAGAATCAACGCCGTTATGCTTTTTTGTGTCTTCAGACAGAGTACTGTTGCTTGCAACTATTTTTTCTGACAGGGAAGCAGAAGGGGGGGCAACTGCTGCTGCAACTGCTGCTGGTCTGAACATGGGGGCTTGAGGAACTGCACCTGCTCTTAATGTGGATTCCATCTGTTGGATCATTGGCACTGCATTAACAGTCACGGGTTACCCTTGTTCTAAGTAATGTTTCTAAATAAGAGTGTCATGTCAAGAGTGTTGTAAATCACTAATCTACACTCTTGTTCCAGAAACTTAATTCCACATTTCTTTGGAAACATGATCTTCAAAATAAACAGATGTGGAAGGAAGGTAACTTACACATGAGAGCACCCATTGGGCTGCTCATGACCTCATTTGGAAGGTTTAAAATATATTCTGGGATGGTCGCACCCACTAGAAACTGAGCAACCTCATTGCTGAAATTGTTGCAGTTATGGGTCAGCAAACTATATGTTTCTGCAGTGTAGCGAGGGCTAATCTCCAGCAGATATGATTCAAACACATCCTCCGGAAGGTGTGTCACACCAAGGTCTAGAACTTGCAACGGAGTCCCATATGGAGTGCTACCCACAGGAGCATGTTGTATACCACCACCAAAATAATATTCATTGCCATAAACAACTACTCCCGTGTGCCTGCAGAATTTTCTTTATGGGGTCAGTTACACTAGTTTGGGTAATATATTGAGCTCATTCATCCCCAATCTCTTGAATACCCTCTACCCGAATTCCTAAATTATCGTCTCTTCGTCCCACAATGAAGTTTACACATCTATTTTGTCCATCCAGCAATGAAGATTACACTTTCCTTTTCGTCTGTCTCAAAATAAAATTTACACTTCTCACATTTCTTTTTTAGGAAAGGAATATATGGCTCATTAAATTTCTCTCTTTTAAAAAACTTCCACCCACACAATTTTAACTTTTCAACACTTATCTAAAACCCTATGAAGTCAAAATGTAAACTTTGTTATGGTATATAGGGGGTACGTTCATGTATGCCCTTATAATGTGAAACTCACCATATGCCTTCAATCGTTTTTCCCAGGAAGGCAGCAGACATCTGACGAGCCAGTCCCTGGCTTAAGTCATACACGTGTAATGAGACCTTGTGTCCGTCCTGCCACAATCCAAAATTTAGATCCTTCACATAGAATATCTAAAATATGAAATCCAACCAAACTAAATTTATATTTTTACCTCTGCCATCTTCAGCACTCCAATAAAAAGACTTCCTTGATATCAGGTACAGGTTAAGAAAATACTACAATAGGAGTGGATGGATGGGCTGGGAGAAGCACAATCTAAACAACTTAATTAGCAAAAAGATAAAAACACATAAGGTGAGCTGGTAGAGAACTTGAAAAAAAAATGAATATTGACCCACACCAAAAGAATGCAAGGATTGATCAACCAAATAACACATTTACACAGTATGAGATTCCCAGATTGATTATATTAAGTCGAATCATCGGAAGTGATATTTCTTGATAATTGTCTATTAAGACTATGCAAAGGCTTTCACAAAGAAACATGCACAATTTTGATTACAATTTTTTCTCTCCTCTCAATAACTTTTGTTTATTTGTGTGTTTTTATTGATTATTTGATAAAATAAAATATTCTTGACACCTCTTCTTTTGTAGAAGTTTTTATGTAATTTTTTAATATGTAATTTTTACTTTTTATCGATATACCACTTTGTAAATAAAATGATTTCAAAAGATGGGAGATTTTGCCTCGTAAATGCCAACTTTTAATCAAATTTGGGAGGGAGGGAGTATTTACACTATGCATGTCAAAGTGGGATTTCCTGCTTTCAGCCCATGTGACAGTCAGTACTCAGCTACAGAGCAAAGCTAGTACTTTGGTTGGAATAAAGTGTGACTCAAACTGGCTATAAGTGCTAATTTGATGACAATGTAATTCAAATGTCTGAATTCACTGTATTCTACGTGCTTCAAAAAATATACTTATAATTGTCCCTTAAATATTTTAACATAAACAAATATCTATTTTTTTCATATTAGTGTTCACACACTATTTGTGAAATGTTCCAAATATATGTTCTCATCTACAATCTTGAAAACATGTAACTCTTAATTATTACTTCATCTAACAACAGAAACAAGACCAAAAAAACCCAATATACTCCCAACTCTGTTGGAGGTTAAGGTCAAGTAGTATGCAACCATGGCCCTTTAAAAAACTGGGGCAAAAAAAAAAATCAGTTGTTATTTCCCAAAAAAATCATATTTCCTTTTGTTTTTTCATCTAGGGAAAAAAATCCCATTTTCCTTCCAAAGAAAGAATAGTGTAGTACATACTATTTCAGTCTTCTACATAAATCCAACCACAGTTTAACTTTCTTAATAACCGTTGCACCTTATTGAAGGACGAGGGGAGCAACTAAGAATGAATGTAAGAGTGACATTTGATGTCACTACACAATGATTCAACTTAAAAACAACCTTTGGACTATGTTTCTACTTGTATTTTTAAATACATGCTGATTCAAGCAATACAAATATTTAAATGAGGCAATCATTTGGTATTTGGTAGAAAATCTAGATGATATCCACACAAAAAAAGACATTGCAGATAAGCTTTTGTGATTTTCCCTTCATGCAATAGAGAATATGCTCATCTCTTCCTCAAGTGTTAGAAAAAGAGCAAAGAAACTTTTGTGCAACTCATGTTTAAGATCATTATTGTTGTGTGAAAAAACACATGAATTGACATTTCACATCATCACCTTCACACACTCAGCCATTCACACTAAAACTCAACCAAATTAAGCCTCAGTTCTAATCTATTTAGAATTATAAAAGAGCTAAAATTTGCACACTTTGCCAAAAGACGTGCAAACCCTAAAATGATCCTAGCCAAAACAACTACAAGAAATACTAAAAGAGAGCAAATCTAGTTTGAAGCTCTGACCAAGACGCAATGATGAACTCTGTTTGAAGAGTAAAGGCTAATGTGTTTCGGTCTTTCGCGTGCAAAAATTTCAGAATGAAGTCAAGAACTGTCCTATACAAGGCCATATAAATCCAGAAATAGAACCCATTTTGCAAGAAGATGATACCCATCATTCGCCCAAATGAACACATCCCAATATCTCAAAATTGCAAAAATTGAATAATTCAGAAATCCTAATTCCTACATCATGTATCCATATCATGCTAAATTGCTAACAGCTGACAAAGATCTACGGAGTAATAGAGTTGAACGCCTTTAGAAGAGTATAAGGACCTTGGAAAAATTTAAGATCCGAATCATTCACATGTATACATCTCAAACAGGATCGGACAGACCACAACATGCATCCAGATATATACAAGTACTATATCAGAGAAAATATATACGATCTCAAAACCTAGCAGATAAAATTTATCCCCGAAAATTGCAATCAAACCCTTTCAAAATCAATTGAAATTGAAAGTTTCAAACTTACTTTGGAGAGAACAATATTGTCCGTCTGATTTCAATGGAAAAATGCCGTGAAGTCAGCGAAAGGGATTCTATTCTCAAGAAGTTCTTGTTTTATTTTTATAAATGCTCCGTATATAGGTGTCGGGGAGACCTACTAGAATGTTCTATTGATTTCAAAAAATCTAGAACATACCCGCCACCCACCTTTGACATGATGGTTAACACTCCAACAACAACAACCCCAATAAATAAATAAATGGACCATACTATGAACCTATGATTAGCGATGGTTAATGGGAGAAATTATGCCAGAGGGAAGGGTTTTAGCTTCAAATTCTCAATTGGGAAGAACGAGATTTGAAATCCCGATTTTCAATTCACAATTTTTTTTAGTTTTCAGGTTTACAAATCCCGATTTTCAAAAGTAAATAATTATGGAATTTGCATGAGCAATTAAAGAACCGTAAGTCAAGTACACATATTTGATGGTGTAAATATAGCTGGGCGGGTTAACCGAGTTTAACCTGGACACTTGACCCGTAATATAAAACACACAACAAGAACACAAAGTATGACCTAGACCGGGTAAATCTCCTCAGTCCGAAATATATTTCTTACTCTGTCTCAAGAGTGTAGTAGTTTTAGTGAGAGAAAGAATTCCCCCCTCCTCTATGCAATATCATCATATTTATAGAGGAGGATTTGTGACCTTCCCCTGTTCACTCATGGACGAAATAGGAAACCAGGAGGAAGGCCACTGTACATAATCTAATCACTGTTTAATCATAGACTTGCTACTAATACAACCAAGGAGCACTGTTCAATCAAGGACTATAACATGGATATTCTCAATCCAATCAGCCCTGCAAGGTGACAAACATCTCTTTCACTGTTTGTCTCGTGATGGGCGAATGGCGGGGTGGTCCCTCCATCTTTGACGTGGTTCACCATGCCTGAGATACTGGATCAATCTTTGTAAAGTGAGATGATATGACCGGTCACCTTTTCTCAAAGGTTGACCGGTCATTTTGGTCTTCTGGGTTCTTCGCAACATTAGGTGACATTTTGGCTATCGCCCAAAATGTGACCAGTCACTTTTTTAGTGGAAGTGACCGATCAATATTTGACCCGTCCCAATTGAAGAGTTAACATCATTTGGTGACTGGTAAAAGTGACCGGTCATATTTTGACCTGTCCCTTTCGGTTATCCGGGTCGGGTATAAGGATATACCCATCAATAAGTCCTCCACTTACCGGCCTTGTGAGGAAATCATCAAGGGCGGGAAGTATATTTGTGTTGACCTATCACACTTTGAAATCATCAAGTCATTCTTGCTGACCAGTCCTTCCACATCATCAAACCTTTCCCTCTAAGACATGTCCTTATTTGAAATTATCAAGCCATTCTCGTTGACCTGTCCTTCTTTGAAATCATCAAGTCACTCTCGTTGACCTGTCCTTTGAAAATATTAAGTCATTCTCGTTGACCTGTCCTTTGAAATCATCAAGCCATTCTCGTTGACCTGTCCTTTTGAATCATCAAACCTTTCCCTTTCGAGACCCGTGCTTCTTTGAATTATCAAGCCTTTCCCTCTAAGACATGTCCTCATTTGAAATCATCAAGCCATTCTCGTTGACCTGTCCTTCTTTGAAATCACTACGTCAAAAACAGATGCTGACAACTATTTCTTTTAGTTGTCTAACTGTGTTCGTTTCAGTAGTCTTCTGAGCAGTTGTCTGATATATTTACAGACTATTGTTTAAAACAATTGTGTAGTACGTTTGACGACACCTATTTTGTGATCTTTCAGAGTACATGATTTTGAAGTTGTTCTCGTATGAGTAAGACATCTGTTTTCTAGAGTTAAAGACAATTGTGGTTTTGTGTCGTCTATCTATAATACATACTACTATTGTTTTCGACTTCAGACTCCTACTGTTTGGTGTTGTCGGTCAAAAATATAGATATCTAATTTCTAAAGTAGTTGAAAGATATATCAGACTGCTGCTCGGAAGACTACTAAACAAAAATAGTATCAGACAACTGTTATCTAGTGTTATATTTCTAAAGCATAGACTACTAATTTTGTTGTATGTTAAACAACTGTTTCTTTCAATTGTATAGTGCGCAATAACACTGCGCTTTTTTGCAGTTGT
>OOIL02000824.1:106273-117521 GCA_900332095.2 Cuscuta campestris | reverse complement strand
GTCCACAAATAAACTTTACATTGCGAGTTATGATGTTTGACTGAAGTTATTTTCAAATCATTTTATATGAAAAATGGTGTAGAATTGAAAAATAAAATTTACATATTAAAAACTATATCAAAAGATCTACAAAATTAGAGGTGACATGACTATATTATTTTATCAAATGGGTGACAAAAATAAGCCAACAAAGTGAATAAAGTTTGACCCTGTGAATAGTGAATGTAAAGTTTATTTGTGGACGGAGGGAGTAATAAACAACTATGCAAAACAAAACCATACGAAACATACAACTTACAATAGACTACTATTTCTTATAAGTTTAAAAACAGTTCTAAACTGAAAAACCAGACTACTGTTTAGAAATAGTAGTCTTAACTAATTTTTGACAACTGTGACAACAAAAACTGTATTTTTAGATGAAACGAACTACTAATAAAGATTACCGTTTCTCACAACTTTAAAAACAGATCTACCCTTACTTCATAGACTACTATTACAAAAGAATCTTCTATTCCCATTAGAAACAATAGTGGCAAAAAAACCATATGAAACAGACAACTAGCGATAGATAACTGTGTCTAATAAGTTTAAAAACAGTTCTAGAGTAAAACACCAGACTACTATTTAAATAGAGTATTCTTAACTTGTTATTAACAACTGTTGTAACAAAAGCTGTATTTTGAACGGACACAGACAACTAGTGATAGATTACCATTTCTCAAAACTTTAAAAACAGTTTTAAAGCAAAATAGCTAGACTACTGTTCTGTTGCCAAGAAAAACTTACAGTAGTATGTTTTTTTCCAACTACTGTGTTTCCATTAACAGTAGTTAATCAACAGTCATCTGATACTGTTTTTGGCGTAGTGAATCATCAAGTCATTCTCGTTGACCTGTCCTGTGAAAATATTAAGTCATTCTCGTTGACCTGTCCTTTGAAATCATCAAGCCATTCTCGTTGACCTGTCCTTTTGAATCATCAAACCTTTCCCTTTCGATACCTGTGCTTCTTTGAATTATCAAGCCTTTCCCTCTAAGACCTGTCCTTCTTTAAATTATCAAGCCTTTCCTTTTCAAGACCTGTCCTTGTTTGAAATCGTCGAGCCATTCTCATTGACCTGTCCTTTTGAATCATCAGGCCTTTCCTTTTCAAGAACGTCCTTCTTTGAAATCGTCAAGCCATTCCCATGACCTGTCTTTCTTTAAAATCATCAAGTCCTTCTCATGACCTGTCCTACTTTTGAAATAATCAAGTCATTTCCATGACCTGTCCTTTGAGATCTTCAAGTCTTTCTCATGACCTATCTTTTGAAATCATCAAGTCTTTCCCATGACCTGTTCTTCTGGCACTTTGGGGCTCCTCAGACCTGACACTTTGTGGATCATCACACCTATCACTTTGGAGTTCATCAGACCTGGCACTGTGGGGTTCATCAGACCTGGCACTTTGGAGATCATCAGACCTGTCACTTTGGAGTTCACCCGACCTGGCGCTTTGGGATTCATCAGACCTGGCACTTTGGAGATCATCAGACCTGGCACTTTGGAGATCATCAGACCTGGCGCTTTTGTAATCATCAAGTCTTCCTCTCAGACCTGTCCTTTTTGTAATAATCAAACTCTAAGTAATTGACCGGTCTACTTGTTTTTCTTTTTAGACTTCTGCCATGTAAGTCCTCATAGTCCTCCTAGTCCTCCTAGAGTACCCGGTCAAGTGCCCGGTGCACACCCCTTTACGAGTTCCCGGTCAAGTACCCGGTTATATGATGCAAAGAGGTTGGCCACTCTTTTTCCCAGCCCGTCCCAAGAGTGGAAGGGTTTACATAAGAGTGGGGAGGGTTCTATGAAAAAGAACGCCGACCCTCTTCAAATGGAAGGGTCACCAATTAAGGAGGCTTTCATGGTCCGGTCGTATTCCTTTGTGCTTGGTTGAACTTCTTGAATGGTTAAATTTTTTGCATGGTTATTTTCCTTCCTGGTCCCCCTTTGAAGTTGACTGGTTAGACTTGCATGGTTGTTATCTTGCTTGGTCCTCCTCTAAAATTGACTGGCTAGACTTGCATGGTTGTTTTCTTGCTTGGCCCTCTCTTAGGAATTCCTTTTAGAATGTCTCGGTCATCTCATGTCCTGGTCTTGAAAACATCCAGGTCTAGTAGGCTTGGTTGAAACTTTTGAAGGACGTCCGGGTCTAGTAGATTTTGGAAATGTCCTGGTTTAAACTTTTATTCTCATCAACTCCTTAAAGCGTCCGGGGCACTTTGTGCAAGTCTTGAAAACGTCTAGGTCATTTCATGTTCTGGTCAAGTGCAAATCTTGAAAACGTCCAGGTCATCTCATGTCCTGATCAAGTGCAAGTCTTGAAAACGTCCGGGTCATCTCATGTCCTGGTCAAGTGCAAATCTTGAAAACGTCAAGGTCATCTCATGTCCTGGTCAAGTGCAAGTCTTGAAAACGTCCAGGTCATTTCATGCCCCTAAGAAACATTTTAAGAACGTCTAGGTCATCTCGTGTCTTGGTCAGATTGGTTTTGAAGGTGTCCAGGTTTAGCAACACCTTGAAACGTCCAGGGCACCTCATGCTTGACTATTCTTCTGGATTGGCTTACTGCTAGGTTGATGCTAGGTTGAGCTGCAACAAATGTCCAGGTCATCTCATGTCCTGGTTGAAAGGCTAGGTTAGAAGCTTTGAAGAGCATCTTAGATGTAAGGCTTGAATACTTCCAGGTCATCTTATGTCCCGGTCTCCAGAGTTGAAAACATCTAGGTCACCTTGTTTTTGACTTGTCTTCTAACCCAGTTAACTTCCAGGTTGGAATGTGACAATCGTCTAGGTTGAATTTGTTCTGATCAAATTCCAATGGCTTGGTTGCACTACGTAACCAATCATGACGTCAAATTTTCTGTCCAGGTGCCGGGTCAAAAATGTGACCGGTCAAAATCAAGGTTTTCCAGATTTATCTGATTTCTTCAAATCCAACCGGCTAAAAAGTGACCGGTCATATTTATGACCGGTCAAATTTTAATTTTTCCCATTCACTTTATCTTGCCAATCCAGAAAGCAAAAAAGTGACCGGTCACTTTTGACCATGCCCTTTTCGTATTCCATCTGGCCTGTCTGTCGTGTTCAACCCCGACCTTGATCAAACTTCGATCGAATGTTCTGAAACGGTTTTCGTCTTAAGTCTCGACATCAAGACATGACATTTCTTTGGAGATTTTGACCATGTCCTATGATCGCGAACCCTGTCCAAGGTCCAGCCTTCTTCCAGGCAACACCCTTCTTCCAGGGCCCCTCTTCCAGGTTTTAAGTCTTTTAATGTGCCATTCTCTAATTATTAGGTTGACCTAGCCAACCTAATCTTCCCACAGGGGGTATGCCGGTGAGAACCAGCCCTCATCCAATCCTGCACGTCCATGTATTATGTGTTCGGAAATTCTAGTCTTCCCTAGACATTCCGATCCACAAAGGATGGCTCATACAAGACGGTAAATTTTTTTTGGCATCTTTTCTAATCCTTCTCGACCAAAAATTTGGTAGGGATCCATGTAAGCATGGATGCGAATCCTCTTCCAGATCCAGCCTATCTCAAGGCAATACCTCAACATCAAGGCCCCTATCTCAAGGGTTTTTTTTATTTTTATTTTTTTTGTTATCAGACCATGCAACGGTCCAGGTCCTAGACATCGAGACTTATCCGTCTAAAGCAAGTTTAGTAATCTTGACCACATTTTGTCCATCCTCTTTGATTTCCCTGATCCTATCCACGTGGGCGGATTCAAGTACTCGCCTATGGGTCTTCCTCAAGCCCCGTAACGAGTACTTCATCCAATTCCCCTCTCAAGATCATCTCTTTGAGCACAGCCCTGACGTTTTGGCAGTCCGCCGTGTTATGGGAGTCAGATTGGTGGTAGGTACACCACTTCTGTGTCCAAGGCCGCTTGGGTTGTTCTCCCTTCCTCCCATCCCTAATTTGGTGGACTGACCCGTCATATGTGGCCCTTGGCTTAGACCCTCCTGCCTGGTCATCCTTCTTCGGCTTCTCGGCTTTCACTTTTGTATAGCCTTCCTCCAGCTCCTGCTTGCTCTTGTTCAGGACCTCCGCCTCGGCATACTCCCATGCTGTATTATAGGCTTCCTGATAAGAGGAGGGTGGCCTTTTACAAAATTCGGTGTAAAGGTCACCCGACCGGAAGGCATTCATCAGCAAAGACATGGCTATCTTATCGTCCATCTCTTCTACTTTATCGACCTCATCCCTCTAGTGCGTCAAAATTGAGTCAAGGACTCCTTCTCCCTTTGTCCTACCGTGTGTAGGTAGGTGAACTTCTTTCTCTTTATGTAGTTGTCCTGGTACTTCTTGCGGAAAACCTCGGCAAGTTTCTCAAAGGACGCAATCCTGCCATGGGGAAGGCCGTTAAACCATTCCACTGGTCTCCCTCTCAAGGATGAGAAGAAGAGCAGACACTCCTCAGCGTCAGTGCACTCGGCCATCTGTGCTCCATTGTGGAAGGTATCAAGGTGGACATTCGGATCCTCCTTTCCAGTGAACTTCTCCACGTCTAGCTTGATCTTCCGTCTCAGTTTTTGCGCATGTACCCTGGCTGAAAA
Organism: Cuscuta campestris; assembly: GCA_900332095.2. Classification (NCBI taxonomy): domain Eukaryota; kingdom Viridiplantae; phylum Streptophyta; class Magnoliopsida; order Solanales; family Convolvulaceae; genus Cuscuta; species Cuscuta campestris. Next base: position 112,911 of record OOIL02000824.1, on the reverse strand, counting down.
GGGAGATTTGGCCAGGGTATACTTCTTTGTTCCCGCCTTCTCTTCCACTTTTTCCTCCAGGGCACGTAGCTTTCTTGCCACGCTCCCTCTGGTATACGCTGATGCCTTGGGCTGGCTTTCAGCTTCCTCTTCGTCTAGGTGAATCGTCTCAAGTTCCCTAGAACGACGAGATTGAACGGGACGACTCCCGCCAAGTCTTTCCATTGCGCTAGTCCGGCCCATCTCAGGACCAAGACGTAGCTTGGCAGACCTACGGGGTTCATCCTCTTTGTCCTCTAGGCGTTTGAACGCCAAATCCTGGGTTTGGCTGGGTTTGGCTATAGCCTTACCCTTCCTCCTGCGAGCCGCCTCCTGCTCCGCCTCGTCGACCTCATTGACATTTGAGGGCGCTGCCTCATTCATGATCCCTGTCAAATTCACCGGGCGCACGAGGACCATCCTTGGAACGTATGTTGATGGATTCGACACCGGGGGTTCCATGGGAGTCATTAATGGTGGCATCCCAGGGTAGGCACATGGCATAAAGCCCCCAGCCTGTTGCATCATGGCCATCACTTGTTGATAACCTTGTAGAGCTTGAGCATTTGCCGGGTCAGTAGCAAATTGAGCCCAAGCTGACGGGTATGGTGTTAATGCTCCCCCAGGCGTTGTTATCGAGCCCAGGAACATTGTTCTCATCGGTTTAGGAGTAGGGGTTGACATGATGGGAATCATGCCAATTGATCCTACCGTGGTAATCGGGGCAAAGGTCGTCCCCATGCTAGTTATCATCAATGGGATGGCTGGAGTGCTTTCACTCACAGCCTGGCTTGACACAGCGTTGTGATTTCTTGAAGACATGATTGTGGATATTTAGTGGGGGTAAAGTTTTGACCTGGTCGAAAAAACTTTAAAAATCGGTCCCACGGATGGCGCCAAAAATGATGGTGTAAATATAGCTGGGCGGGTTAACCGAGTTTAACCTGGACACTTGACCCGTAATATAAAACACACAACAAGAACACAAAGTATGACCTAGACCGGGTAAATCTCCTCAGTCCGAAATATATTTCTTATTCTGTCTCAAGAGTGTAGTAGTTTTTAGTGAGAGAAAGAATTCCCCCCTCCTCTATGCAATATCATCATATTTATAGAGGAGGATTTGTGACCTTCCCCTGTTCACTCATGGACAAAATAGGAAACCAGGAGGAAGGCCACTGTACATAATCTAATCACTGTTCAATCATAGACTTGCTACTAATACAACCAAGGAGCACTGTTCAATCAAGGACTATAACATGGATATTCTCAATCCAATCAGCCTTGCAAGGTGACAAACATCTCTTTCACTGTTTGTCTCGTGATGGGCGAATGGCGGGGTGGTCCCTCCATCTTTGACGTGGTTCAACATGCCTGAGATACTGGATCAATCTTTGTAAAGTGAGATGATATGACCGGTCACCTTTTCTCAAAGGTTGACCGGTCATTTTGGTCTTCTGGGTTCTTCGCAACATTAGGTGACATTTTGGCTATCGCCCAAAATGTGACCAGTGACTTTTTTAGTCGAAGTGACCGGTCAATATTTGACCCGTCCCAATTGAAGAGTTAACATCATTTGGTGACTGGTAAAAGTGACCGGTCATATTTTGACCTGTCCCTTTCGGTTATCCGGGTCGGGTATAAGGATATACCCATCAATATTTTATTTTATTTTTTGGTTTTTCTTTTTCGGGTTTTAGAATCCTGATTATTTTAAATAATACAAATAATTACTAATTTTACCTGGGAGGTGTGTCAATTTAGTCCATTAATATAAACATTTAAAATCTAAAAAACTGAAGAAAAATTGAAGTTTTTCATAAACAAAAAAATAATGAAAGAAATATATTTTTGAACAAGATTCAACCGTTTTGCTATAAGACATACTCAAAATGGCAGTGACCGGTAACATCCGACAACCCTTAAGCATATTATTAAAACTCTCTGAACTATTGGTTGTCAGAATCCCACATCTAAAACCTCCATCATAAGATAGAGCCCACGCTTCACGTGAAATATCATTCAAGTAGAGATATGCCTCTTCACTAACATTCCGTATTTCTCCCATATATCCTTGAAATTCTTGGATATTAGGTGTGCTCCCAGCGGACCACACCAAACGTTTGAGATCCGAGTTATGGAATTTTGTCATGAAGTTGCTACGGATGTGACGTAGGCAAAAGCGCTTCATTATTCTTCCTGTTTGAAGTTCAGGAAGATCTCTATACACGTTGATAATTCCAACATGCCTATCCGAAATGATACATACTTGCATAGAACGAATAACCCTTTGAACGAGCAACCTCAAATACCATGCCCAACTTTCACACGTTTCCCCGTCAACCACCGCGTAAGCAATAGGAAAAATCTCCCAATTTCCATTCATAACCATGTTGGACACGTTTTTATTATGTGGCCTGAGTTATCATTTATCTAATTAATTGATCATTGACCTAATAAATACCCTACGTATTTATTTGGTAATTATTCGATGGACGTAATTACCCTTATGACCTAATTAGGGTTTCCCCTTGGGTGTATATAAATAGAGGTCATTAGGCAGAGATCAACACACCAATCTTACGCCTCCTCTCTGCCTCTCTATTCTCGTGAGTCATCCTCACCTTAGCCATCATAACAATACACCCTAAACGGGAACTCAATCTGCGTGAGAATCATGGCCTCATCCCTAACTACGTTTACAGGATTATCAGGTACATATGATTAAATCCCTTATTCATATTTTATGTTTAAGAATTTATCAACATGTGGTATCAAAGCATTATGTTGATTAATCAATTCTCATCGTTTCCCGAAACCAAACTACCGGATTTTTTTTCCTTCAAAGATCCGATAAAATTGGATCGGAAATTAGTTTTCAATCCCTGACGAAATCCTCTGATCTTTGAGATTTTGGTTTAATGTTTTGTTGCCATATCTCTTACGTAATCAATTCTTATGGCCTCATGTTTTCAATTCTGTAATTCAAATCGGAAGGCGACTGTGTGAAAATTCCTTTTGAAATTCTTGTTTTTTTTCCGATTTGGATCACTGGTGTCTCCACAATAATTCGCTGCAAAACAGAATCTCAAGTTGGATAAGTCAAAATCAGTTTCCAAGATTTCCATTATATGATTTTTTTATCTCATCTTTTTTTCACGGAAATCACAAAAAGAAAAAAAAAACTGTTTTAGTTTTGATCAAAGAAAAAAAAACAGATTCGGTTTCCAACCTTATTTTGATGAAATCATCTTATTTTTATTTGGAATATAATTGTGTTTCCTTAAATGGTATGGCATATCTCACTTTTGTATGATATATTCTGTTTCCTTATTTTATTGACTTATTTTACCAAGAATAGCAAAACTAAATAAGGGATATGCTAAAATACCATTAAAAAGTTAATTTTTTTTACTTGTTGGAAAATCTCTTGACTTATATGCCTTTTGAATTTTCAATTAAATTAATTTTAATGGGTCCCCAATTTTTCGTAGCCCCGCCCCGAACCGCTTTAACTTTTGCGGTTAATTCATTATTAACATTAAATTTATAAATCATTTGACTAATTTAAATGAAATTTATTTTATGATTAGTTAAATTAATTTATTCTGCTTGACTTGAATAATACCTTAGATTACACTTCTGCCCAAAGGTGATGTGTAACATTTGTAAAATTTATTTCAAGTCTTATTAAGCGTTGTCATTTAGTGCATATCCTTAAATAGATATTTGCATGACACTCGCCTTAAATACATAATTTTTCACTTCTGTCCAAAGATGCTGTGTTATAATTGTGTACTGCGAACTAAATATATATGTGCATTAAATTTAAATGTTTCACTTCTGCCCAAAGGTGATGTGTTACATTCAAATTGCACATCATTATTTTATTATTCATAATACTTAAATAAGTGGTCATAACCAAAGTGAAAGCCATTTTTTTAAGTAGAATTAAATTTAGTCTATTATTTTATGGTGTTATAATAGACTCTTATCACAACTTCATTACTATATAATGGTCCTTATCTTCGCCAGCCTTAGTTAATTACCCCTTAAGTTCTTTAGTTAGGTGTCTTATTTCTCTCATCTGAATCCACTATCAGCCCCAAATATGGGAATCGAAACCTTGAACGTATGAATTTGTTTTCATGGAAAGATTCATTGATGCTAACTCTTGGCATGTTGGATTTTGATTATGCACTGAGAGAGCCTGCCCCTCCTGCTCCCACTGATAAAAGTACTGCTGAAGATAAAATAGTACATGAGAGATGGGAGAGGTGCAACAGAATGGCTCTTATGCTCATTAAAAATTCCATCAGCATAATCATCAGGGGAGCTATTCCAGATTCATCTAATGCTAAAACATATCTGGCTTCCGTGGAGGAACAATTCAAAGCAACTTCTAAGGCACATGCTAGTACTCTTATTTTGAAGATGGTGACTACAAAATATGACGGGAATAGCGGCATTCGTGAGCACATCATGATGATGAACGACATGGCCCGTAAGNCACTGATAAAAGTACTGCTGAAGATAAAATAGTACATGAGAGATGGGAGAGGTGCAACAGAATGGCTCTTATGCTCATTAAAAATTCCATCAGCATAATCATCAGGGGAGCTATTCCAGATTCATCTAATGCTAAAACATATCTGGCTTCCGTGGAGGAACAATTCAAAGCAACTTCTAAGGCACATGCTAGTACTCTTATTTTGAAGATGGTGACTACAAAATATGACGGGAATAGCGGCATTCGTGAGCACATCATGATGATGAACGACATGGCCCGTAAGTTTAAGGGATTGGACATGGAGATCAGTGAATGTTTTCTGGTGCACTTCATAATGACTTCTCTTCCTTCATCTTTTGAAGCTTTCAAGGTCAACTACAACACCCAGAAGGTCAAGTGGTCGATGAATGAGTTGATTGCTATGTGCGTACAAGAAGAAGAGCGTCTGAAGCTGGACAAACCTGATGTGGCTTACCTCATAACCGCTAATACAAAGAAGAGGAAGGGCAATGTCGATAAGAAGGATGTTTCTAAAGTCCATAAACGTGATGCAAGTGCTTCTTCCAGCTCTAAGAACTCCAAAGGGAAGTCTTACTGCAAGTTCTGCTGCAAGGAATTACACAGACAAAACTGCCAAGACTTTAAGGAGTGGCTGACGAAGAAAGGTAATCATCTTTACATGATACTTGAGTCCTTTAATTTAAATGTTCCAACTAATACATGGTGGTTTGACTCTGGTTCTATGGTTCATGTAACCAACTCACTTCAGGGATTCCTTACAATCTAGAAGCTGGAAAGAAACCAAAGAACACTTAAACTGGGGAATGGAACAGAACTAGGTGTCGAAGCCGTGGGAACCTTAGAATTAATAATGAAAACTAGTTTATGTATTAAACTTTATGATACCTTATATATTCCCGAGATTACTCGGAATTTAGTATCAGGACCAAAGTTAGACATAGACGGTTTTGATGTTTCTCATGGTCATGGCAGACTTACTATTAGTTTCAATTCTCAAGTGTTTGGTCATGGTTTTCTGGATGGTGGTCTCTATAAATTAGAACTAGATGATGATTTTTCCAAATCTTTGTTGTCATATAATATCAATCAGACGATAACAAAGAGAAAACGAAAACGAGACTTAGAAACTTCATCCATGTTGTGGCATCAACGCTTAGGCCACATTTCACGAGAACGTTTGTCTAGACTCGTGAAGGATGAAGTGTTACCATCTCTCGATTTCAATGATTTTGGAACATGTGTCAAATGCCTTAAAGGTAAAATGACATCAGTGAATAAGAAAGGTGCCACTAGGAGTCCTAATTTATTAGAGCTCATTCACACTGACATTAGTGGTCCTTATTCTATCACTGGCATAACTGGACATAACTCATTTATCACTTATATTGATGATTATTCTCGTTATATGTACTTGTATCTTATTAAGGAAAAATCTGAATCACTTACAACTTTTAAAGATTATAAAACTGAAGTTGAAAAACAACTTGATCGTCAGATAAAAGTTGTAAGATCATATAGAGGAGGTGAATATTATGGTACACATACTGATGTGGGTCAAGCTCCTGGTCCATTTTATGAGTTTTGTAAGGGCCACGGGATCATGAACCAATATACTATGCCTGGTACTCCTCAGCAGAACGGTGTTGCTGAAAGAAGAAATAAGACCCTAATGGACATGGTACGCAGTATGTTAGCCAACTCAGGTTTACCTCTATTTCTCTAGACTGAGGCCTTAAAAACAGCCGTTCATATACTCAATAGGGTTCCTTCTAAAGCTGTCCCTAAAACTCCTTATGAACAATGGACAGGAAGGAAACCGAGTTTAAGATATATGAAAGTATGGGGTTGTCTTGCCGAAGCTAAACTTTATAATCCCTTCTTGAAGAAACTCGACATGAAAACTGTAACTTGCTACTTCATTGGTTATCCTTCTCACTCAAAGGGTTACAGATTTTATTGTCCTTCCCACGTCACTCGCATTGTAGAAACCAAAGATGCTCATTTCCTTGAAGATTTTAAGGTCAGTGGGAGTAGTGAAAACCCTTATGATGAATTGCGAGAAGTACAAGATGCGGGGGGGGGGGGGGAG
>OOIL02000824.1:89093-106248 GCA_900332095.2 Cuscuta campestris | reverse complement strand
GAGACTTGTCGATTACTTTACCTCCAATTACTCCTCTTGTACTCAATGCCAATCCGCAGGACACTGCACCACCTCCTACTCCTAATGTACCTGGAAATGAAGACACCTCAAATGATCACCATCAAGAAAATGCTACCAATGCTCAATCCGAAAATTTGCTCAGGAGGTCATCTAGGTCTAAAAGGCCTACTAACTTTGATGATTATGTTACCTACCTGACTGAAGCAGAAATGGATGCAGGAAAGTTTACTGATCCTCCCTCTTATAATGAAGCCATTAACAGTGATCAGTCTTCTGAATGGAATAAAGCCATGATTGAAGAGCTTGACTCCATGAAGATAAATGATGTTTGGGATTTGGTTGAATTACCCAACGGTGTAAAACCCGTAGGATGTAAATGGGTCTTCAAAACAAAACTGGACCCGAATGGAAACATTGAACACTACAAAGAGGGAATTGACTATCACGAGACCTTTTCTCCTGTCTCTCGAAAGGTTTCCTTAAGGATTTTTATGGCCCTTGTACTCACTTTTATTTAGAGCTACATCAGATGGATGTCAAAACCGTTTTCCTTAATGGCGATTTGGATGAAGAAGTGTTCATGAAACAACTCGAAGGATTCAAATCTGAAGGTCAAGAGCACTTAGTCTGTAAGCTAAAGAAATCCATATACGGGTTGAAGCAGGCATCACGTCAATGGTACCTAAAGTTGCATCAAGTGTTAAAGTCAGAAGGTTTCATAAAGAATCAAGTGGATCAATGCACCTACCTTAAGATGAGTGGGAGCAACTTTACTATACTTGTCCTTTATGTAGATGACATTCTATTGGCAAGTAATAGTTTAGACATGTTGCATGAGTCCAAGCGCTTACTCTCGCGTAACTTTGACATGAAAGATCTCGGAGAGGCTTCTTATGTTATTGGCATCGAAATACACCGAGATAGAGTCAGTGGTATTTTGGGATTATCTCAAAAGGCTTACATTGAGCGTGTCCTTACACGCTATAACATGCAACATTGCTCTCCTTCTGTGGCTCCAGTAGTTAAGGGAGATGTTTTCGGTTTATTTCAATGTCCAAAAACAGAGGTTGAAAAAGAACAGATGAGAATGATACCTTATGCGTCAGTAGTAGGAAGCCTTATGTATGCACAAGTCTGTACTCGTCCAGATATCGCTTACATTGCTGGAATGCTAGGTCGTTATCAGACCAATCCTGGTCTTGATCACTGGAAAGCAGCTAAGAGAGTTCTTCGATATCTACAAGGGACAAAAGACTATAAACTGACTTACAGAAGGAGTGATAATTTAGAAGTGGTTGGTTATTCTGATTCTGATTTTGCTAAGTGCAAAGATGACAAGAAATCCACTTCAGGGTATATCTTTATGTTAGCTGGCGGACCTATCTCGTGGAAGAGTCATAAGCAAGAGTTGACTACAACTTCTACAATGATGGCAGAATACATTGCGGTGTACAACACAACCTGTCATGGGATGTTGCTTAGAAACCTCATCACTGGACTCAAAGTAGTTAATTCCATCTCTCGACCATTGAAGCTTTATTGTGATAACTCAGCCGTCATTAGTTTCTCGAACAGTAACAGTTCGACTGGCGCTGCTTTATATCTTGATACAAAGTACTTCTTCGTACATGAGCAAGTTGAGGAAAATAAACTTTGTATTGAGCATATAAGTACTAAGAATATGCTTGCAGATCCGATGACTAATCGTCTCCCTCCTAAGATTTTCGAAGATGGGATTATCTAAAGGCCTTATTTAGTTGCATATTGTACTTGCTTACATTTAATAATAAAATTTCCTTATTGTTTTGTTTGTTTTGCCTCTGAATGTGTCTATGCATGCCTAAAGACATATAGACAACATTTATATACAAAATAATGTTATGGGCTTAATTGTCAATTTGATCCTTAGCTTATTTAAGTTTTAAATTTGGTATTGTAGTATGATTAATGGGGGTCTTGAATTGAATATCGATTCAATGACTGTATTTCTCTGCTACAATTTCGGTTTAGAACTAAAATGAGTAATAAAATCTGATCAGACTTATCTAATACTCATCATAAATGATTACTCGGCCAAGTGGGAGAATGTTGGACACGTTTTTATTATGTGGCCTGAGTTATCATTTATCTAATTAATTGATCATTGACCTAATAAATACCCTACGTATTTATTTGGTAATTATTCGATGGACGTAATTACCCTTATGACTTAATTAGGGTTTCCCCTTGGGTGTATATAAATAGAGGTCATTAGGCAGAGATCAACACACCAATCTTACGCCTCCTCTCTGCCTCTCTATTCTCGTGAGTCATCCTCACCTTAGCCATCATAACGATACACCCTAAACGGGAACTCAATCTGCGTGAGAATCATGGCCTCATCCATAACTACGTTTATAGGATTATCAGGTACACATGATTAAATCCCTAATTCATATTTTATGTTTAAGAATTGATCAACACGCCACTGCCAAAAGTATATGACCCTTGAACTTTCCATACAAGTGAGTACCATCTACAGTAACAAGGGGAAAACAGAATTGTAACCCTTCAATAGCAGCAGGAAATGCCCAAAATGCATACTTAAAATGTGGTGCCTCAACAGGGGAAATATTAAGGTCTTGACGTGTTGAAACATACAAAACGTCAACAACTGTGCTTGGATATGACGCTTGTAGGTTATACAACATAATTGGGAGTTGAGTGTATGAAGCCTCCCAATTACCATACAACATTTCTGTAGCACGAAACCGAGCTAACCAACATTTTTATAGCACACAAGCACTTGGAATTGCTCAGAGATATCATGTTGAATTAACTTTACCTTGTATTCTTGATCGATGCGCACTTTACCAACGATCATCCTTGCAATGAACATGTAGTCTATGTTATGGTCATCTTTCCTGTGGGAATAATCGGGATGACATGTGTGGAAGTCATCAAATTGTTTTAACTTCCACTTTCCATTCTTTAGCTTTTGAGACTGAGCACACCAAAAACATGGCGGATTTTTTATTCTTGTACCAACATCGTACCACCCAATAACACGCCTTTTTGGATTCGGATGTCCAAAACTTATTTTGTGCGATACAATGCTTTACATTGGCAAACCATAACACACTCTACATCTTGTTAAATTATACCCATTTCTCCAAACGCTCAGGCCTCACCTTAGCATTTCTCCAAACGCTCAGGCCTTTCTCCATCTTTGCCATTACATTGGGAAATGAATGTACCTCAGGCCTCCAACGCTCCATCAATGCAGTGATGAGGCCATGATCTAATTTAATGGGATGAACTCGATGTACCCCATAAAAGCCAGCTCTACGTAGATTCTCAATAACCCTCGGGTCTATAAAATTTGTAGGGAAATGACCATCATACCGACACGGTTCTACTTTTGCATCAATATAAGTCGGGTCATTCCAAATACGGAGAGAACGATGATCCGCTTGTAAATTTAATATTTCTAAACTTTTTGGTCGAGATCTCTTTGCACTTCATCCATCACACTAATACATATAAAATAATTTATTTGTTAAATACAACTTCTGTTAACTTTTTTCTACTTTATCATATTCTCACTTATTTTCACTTTTTGAAATCATTTAATTTATAAATCAGTCTATCAATAAGAAATAAAAATTACATATTAAAAAACTACGTCAAAAGTTCTAAAAGACAAGAGGTGACAATAATCTTTTATTTTATCAAATACTTAATGAAATTGCATAATTAAACTTAAGTAGTTATCGACAAAAAAAGGAAAAAAAATTGTAATTGAAATGGGGACGGAGGGAGTATTTTGTAATTAAATAGCCAATGAAATAAAAAAGAGATAAGTAAAACATTACATACCTTCCAAAAGAAGAAGATCTTCTTTTACTCTTTTGAATTCTTAAATCTTGTAATCTAATAGATAATTTTTTTTCTATATATCATATTTAGGGAGTTGTAGAGGGAGAAGAATTAATTAAAAAGAAGCAATCCATGCATATGAGGAGGATACATACGGAGGGGACTTCAATTATTCAATCCACTCATCCACCCCATTAAAAAAACCACTTCCCACCCATTAAAGTTGGAGTATCCCACCTACAAAAGTAAAGGCTGCAAAAGTAAATAACTTTTTCAGAAAAATTGGGATCTCAAATCCCATTTTTTTAGGCCCTATTTTTTTAAATACTCTTTCGGGATTTTGAATCTCGTTCTTCCCTATCAGGAATTTACTGCTACACTCAGGAATTTATTCTCAATTTTTTTCCTCCTGCAGGAAACTACCCATGGTTAATGAATCTGTGGAGATATTAAATATAGATGATTATTGTCTGTGTATGTATAAAAATCATTTGCGATTATCATCTTTGGAAGCACCGTGGTGGATTTTTAGCATTATTATAAATAAATAATGGAAAATGCGTAATTGTGACACCATTTTTAAATTTGAAAATAGATATAGATAATAACTATTTATGCGAAAGTATCTATTAGTATCTATGTTTGTCTTTGATGTGAGATATGTCTTCCTTGTGTTGCATAAAAGTATTAGTTTCAATATCTATGATATCAAGTATCCAAAAGCGATACTTTGCATTTAGTAAAAAAAAAAATCTAGTACATACAGTAGTATTGATAAAGCTAGTACATTACTACTATGTACTGAAAGACCTCCATTTGCTAAAATTTCAAGTTTTTTGAGTGGTATTAAATCCCAACTTTCAAATATTATTATTACTTTTGAGTTGTGATCCATTTGGTTGCATAATTTTTTGTTATGTTTGATCACTAATTCACTGATGTGTTTGTTTGTTTGAGTCCCATATGGTGTTTTTATGATTTTAGGCCATTAGGATATGTTTGGGCAGCGTAACCAAAATAAGTTTTGATATCAAGTTTCTAAATTTAATGTGACAATAACGATAACATGTTGATAAGACATTCTTTTTATCCTCACTATGTACATGTTTATTTTATAAACTTTAATACATAAATGTTCACGTTTCACATGTAGACTTTAGAACTACAATAGCACAACTCTGTTGATAATGCGGGTTGGCAATGACATGGGCAGAAAGACTAAACTCAAGAGTCAAGACAAGATTCATTCTTATTCTCACTTGGGGTTCTCTTCTTACACACACATACACAAGGAAACAAAAATGTTCAAAAATGACAAAAACAAAAAGAATCAAAACATTGTGTTCCTGCAATCCCTTGTCTAGGATTCAGGAACAAAATAATGTTACACTCAAATCCTTGAGAAAAAAATAACAAGTCAGTAAGTATATCACTCAACAAAACACAGGGCAACCAATCACTATTAACAAAGCATGAAATTCTTCATTTACTGAGGTGTGACATGTTCTTGCTGGGTGGGCTGGAGATTTCCTTCTTCTAGCTCAATATTTGTTTCTTGGGACTTCGAACATGCACCCGAAGGTATATTAATGCCGGCAAAACCCATCATCACAGCAGTAGCTCCAATATAATCCATGATACCAGGTGAATTTCCTGTGAGTGAATCCACAATAGCAGCCAATGGGACCTGAATTGTGAGCCCTGCTGTTGCCACCGTTGTACTTGTCAAAAGTATGGCCTTTGCCCAGAGGTAATCACTCAGCACGTTATCGAGCAGTCCTGAGCAATGTTTCTTGAATATCAGATTAGGAATCGAAAGAAAAGAAGAAAAAAAGAGAGGAATCATACATATCATGGTAAAGAAAATAAGATTACATATCATCATCACCATCCTCATAGTCTTAATCTCAATTATGTTGGGGTCATTGACATGAAATTTAGTAAATAGTATAGATTAATTGCTTAAAGGGATTTAAAGCTACTTATTCATGCAAAAAGCATAGTGATTATTTAACGCCGGATGTCCATCTTGAGGAAACCTTCTAAAGAAGGAATAATGACATGAATTCTTAAAATTATCATATGTTTTTTCATTTAATAGAAACTAGAAAGTATTAAATGCCTCTATTTTAAAAATAAAATGCTCACCAGGTTGAAGTATAAGGGTTCACACTGGGAAGCAATGTAAGACATAAAGAAATGTAAAATTGTTTGGGCTGATTTGTTAAATTACAGAATGCCTAGTCCTATACTAACTAAACATAATGTAGTAGTAAGTGAGTAAAATGGAATTGCATATATGATATAACCAATGCAAATTTACATAATACTAGTACATGACAGGGAATCCATTCAATGCAATGATGTGCTTGGCTTATGATACCCGGCAAATCAAATTTACGGTTATCAACTAGCAGTGCTAATAACTTTTGAGCTCTTGACTTTGGCATCATCTGGTTGCGGAAAAAGAGGTACTTTGGGAAGACCAAGAGAGTAAGAGATGTCATGTGACTAAAACCAATCATAATGCAAATATAAAAGCAAAACTTATCACTTCTATGTGATTCCCTTTTATTTTAGTAAAGTGCTTTCAAATCTAGATGCAGCAAGTGCTAACTAATTAGAAACAAGTTTTGTTTGACCATCTTGTTTGGACCTTATTTACTCCAAATAGTACAAGCTAGGTCCAAGACTGGAATTGTGAATGCTTTTGGGAGCAAATATGATGCACAAGCCTTGTTTTCCAACTACTGTACAGTCTATCATGTAGCTTCTCAAAAAATGTCTCGGACTAAACAAGCAGCTTAATGGAGCAAGGCATACATTTTGTATCAAATTAAGCCTCGGTTTAACTTAAGAAAAATATTTTCCTTCTTTGGAGATAAATTACACATAAAAAAAGTTTATTCTCTAAGAAACTAAATTCCACAACAAAAATGTTTCCAGAGTGAAACAGATTCTTAGTAGTATTCATGAAATGTAACACCAGTTAAAAAGCATACTAAAAGCAGATAGAGAGATTGTAAAGGTACCTTTGCCAGCAATGAGACCAAGCTGCTTCCAGGTGATAATGGTAAATAGTTCAAGTTTGGTAATGTTAAGTATAAGGAACACAGGTAAGAAAATCAAGAGGTTGAATAGGCCTAAATAACCAAGAAACTGTGCCATACTGACACGGCCGCTTGTCTCATCGTCGTCATCATCAGACAGCTTTTTACGAATAAGGGTTATATACACAGCGTATAAGGCTGATGAAAGAAGAGCAAGTATGTCTCCAACAATAGCATTTGAAGAAGCCACGGATGCTCCAGATTTAGAGTCACCCAAGCTAACAATGATTGTTCCACCCATACAAAGCAGAACACTGAGTAGCTTCACCCACGTGAAATTTTCACCCAAGAACACAACCGAAACCAGAAAGGTAAACAAGCTGGATGCAGTACTTAAAATGGTATTGGACTGTACACAAGTGGAAGCACAATTTATCAACACAAAATTCTCCGGATTAAATAGGAAAGAATGTCAAAAGCATGAATGCTTACCGTAACTGTCGTGTACTTAAGTGATAGGTTAAATGTGAGCTGTGCCAAGAACCAGAATGGGCAAATCAAAAGGCTAACTTTTGCAACTCTGGTCCTCGTCCAACGCCCCTTTGCATCCACACCAATATCTGAGCGCTCATGGATCAGATCTTCTCTCAAAACCACGGTTTCATTCGCTTCCTTCCCCTCTGCAACAATGCTTCGACTAGAAGCATCAGCTTCGCAATCATCCTCTAGAAGAATGACCTCCTCAGATTCTCTCAATTCTTGCAAACCAAAATCCGTTCTGGCTTTCCAAAACAAAACACTCCCATAATTGTCCTCTAAATACCGCCCGATTTCAACCAGGGGAATATATACCACAAACAATGAGTTGCATATGTAAGTTACTAAAAATGGGGAAACACCAGCATCTACAACTGTCTGAACCACAAAACTAGCAACAATCCATATGGACGCAACTAATAATATATACACCAAACCTAAAACCCATTTCCAAGTTTGTTCTTTCATTCCTCTAAGCCTCCTTTTAGACAAACACGGATCATCGCTGCAGCATAAAGGTAGCTTTATCACACTTCGAGCAAGAAAACTGAGTCTTGACGAGAACGCAATCAGTTTTCCACCGGATCAAGGAACAACACAGATTCATGTATTCATGGGGAATAAATCGAAATCGGATATGAAGAGGAGGGAAATTATGGAAATAATGTAAACGGATATAGAGACATGACGGACCGGTGATGGATCCTCTGGGAGAATCTAGTCTAAAGGGTCGTGACCCGGCTAATCTTGAGTTCTGGACGCCTGAAAGTCTGAATCCGGCTTCCTTGGGTAGAGGAGCTTGCAGAAAGGAGACCGGGATTTGTCAAATGGAAATAGGACCATGGTACATGTACCCTATTCATGTACCATGAATACATTTGTATCATGGAGCTTAATGGAGCAAAGCATACATTTGTATCAAATTAAGCCTCGGTTTAACCTAAGAAAAATATTTTATGCGGAATACTCCTACCGCCACTTTTCTATTTTTCCCTTCCATATTTCCATGGATAATGTTACATGTACCCCATATTGCACCCCATTTTGTACCCAATGTTTTGTCCTGACATTAAATTTAGATGCAAAACTAGTAATTTTCCAGTGTTGCACCTACATTAAATGTCAAGTTAAAGCTTTGAGATATAAATTGGGGTACAAATATGGGGTACATACTTGTTTAATTACTGTATGGGGTACATACAGTAATTACTCTACTTGTTCAAAATTCATTAAACAAGTAGAGTAATTACTTCGGCCTCTAATCTCTCATATTTGAATCATCATATTGGACCATAAAATTTTTGATGTCATTCAATTATTGAGTTTGATCAAAAGATGACCTTCTCTTTTTTCTTTTAAAAATTCTACTAAATGTTTGGAAGAATACCGCTTCTTTCATATTTCTTTCAATATTGCCAGTAAAACTTTCTAAAATATTCAAAAATGTAACTAAAATATTTTTAAATAGTTGCAATTTCTTTTACCCATAAAATCTTTTCTTTTTAGTAATATTTTTAAAACATGGCAGTGTAGTATACAAAGAATGATATTTTCTCATTTTTCTTCAATAAAAATATTAATTTATTTTAGAGAATAGTTTAAAATTTTTTAAAGATTGATTCACAATATTTAGAAATAAATAATGGTATGCAGTAGGATATATCAATTTCTTTAAAAAAAGAAATAACAAAAACTAAAAGCCTTGTGCAACCGAAACTAACCCTACCCAATTTTGGTTATGATTCCAACCCCATAAATTGCGATCATCAATCTCAAAATCAAAATTGGACCATGACTTCAGGTCCTTATTCAAAATATGACCTTAGATAAGCGCATCTCAAGATATAGGACTAAGGTAGCTAGATAGTTGTTTAGGCCTCGGTGGTAGTTTTTATTTTTGTCGTCTATGCTTTCTGATATAATTTGATAGTAATTGATCTTGTTAAATAATAAAAGTTCTATCCCTATGTATATGGATTACAGAAGAGAGTTCTAATCATAGTAGAATAGAAATTATAATAACATCATAATAAGGAAACAATAGAAATAAGGGAGACAATTAATAATACTAATAATAATAATTTTCCCATATTATCTATATTATTTTTAATATTTCTTGCAAACAGCTCATCGATAACGAAGAACAGCTTAGAGCATAGGTATTGGAATAGAAGGTTGCGGAACTCATGCTGACCTACCATAATATAGATCATTATTACTACGGAGTATTGTATAACATCATCCATTAAGCCAAACACGTGACACGAGTGAAAGCTTAGAAACAAGAGCCTGGACTCAAGAGAAGATATCACCTTCAAGAGTAAGCTTGCTAGAAATACAAAGACAAATTTTCGTTGCGTGATGAACAATCTTGGTAGGTGTGCTGAGTTTTGTTGTGGCGAAAAGTGTTGGAAATGAGTTTCTTTTTTGTCCATTTGAGTCATTCTCTGCTTTTCTGTTGCTTTTCATGCTCTGAAACTCTAATCATACAGTGGCTATTATGATTCCCTTCACCTTGCTTGGTTGGGATGAGGAGGAAATGTTTTGTTTTCAAATTAATTTTTATATTTTATATTTTTCTTTTTATTATTTATTTATTTATTTTAAATTATAACCAATATTTATTTTATTTTTTAAATTTTATTTGTTTAATTTTTTTTAATTTTTATTACTAGTTTTATTTTTATTATTTCCATAATTTTTTATTTTTATGATTTTTTAATATATTATATATTTAATTTTTATTTACAATTATTTTAATTGTTATGTATTACTTTGATTGATTATTTTTTATTTATTATTATAATTTTTATAAATAGAACTTTTTATTTGTTATTTCTAGTGATTTTTATTTGTTTTTTATAATCTATTATTGTAATATTTTTAATTTTTTAACTTATTATATAATTAATTTTTAATTATCAGTACTATTATTATTTTGTTTATTATTTATTGTTTATATTATTATTTATTAAATATATATTACTATAATTTTTTTTGTTATTATTACTTTTTATGGAGAATTTTTTATTGAATGATAATTTATTTTATTCTCAATTTATTTATTTATTTATTTATTTATATTTTTTTATTCTTGGATTTGATATGATTATGATTCCCTTCCCCATGCTTGGTTGGGACGGGGAGGAAATGTTTTGTTTTCAAATTTGTTTTTGTATTTTATATTTTTCCGTTTATTATTTATCTATTTATTTTAAATTATTACCAATATTTATTTTATTTTTTAAATTTTAGTTTTATAATTTTGTTTTTTATTTTTATTACTAGTTTTATTTTTATGGTTTTTTATTTTTTAGTATATTATATATTTAATATTTATTTATAATTATTTTAATTGTTATTTATTACTTTTATTGATTATTATTTATTTATTATAATAGTTTTTATAAGTATAACTTTTTATTTGTTATTTCTAGTAATTTTTATTTATTTTTTTTAGAATTTATTGTTCTATTATTTTTAAGTTTTTAATTTATTATATATTTAATTTTTAACTTATTATTATTATTATTTAGTTTTTATTTTTTATATTATTTATTTAATATATTATTATAACTTTTTTTTGTTATTATAAATTTTGTATAAAATTTTTTATTGCATGATAATTTATTTTATTTTCAATTTATTTTTTTTATTTTTATTTTTTGATTTTTTGATTTAATATGATTTTTATTTCATTTATTTTTTTATTTTTTATTTTTTATTTATCCTTACTTTTTTAATGATAAGATGAAGAAAATATTGATGGCAAGAGAAGACGAAGACATAAGGGAAAAAGAATCGGTCAAAATTTTAAAAAGATTGGTTAGGATGGGGAGGGGGAATGAATTTAAGCTAAATTTTTTTTAGCATTCTCTTCATGTTTTTTAAATCAAACAAGGAGAGTGACTCAAATTCCTTTCCTTCCCCACCCCCCAAACAAAATAGACACTAACTAGACTTGATAAAAATTGATGAGACATATTTTTGACTCGAAATCTGACCTAAAAATATTAGGTCTTGAACAAAGGTTTTTTTGACCGAATTCAAGATGACACACTAAAAATGGGTCAAACCCGAATCCAACCTAACTGACCCGCTAATGTAAGAATTTTTCAAAATTATATACGGAGTGCTTTACTAGGAAATATAATGTTATAAAAATAAGGTTATCATTAAATATTTTTCTTATTACTTATTTTTAGTGTATAAATTTATATTTTCAATTTTTTTAATGATATTGCATAATTATCTTACTTTTTCCAAAAATTATGCATATTTTAAGTTTTTTATATGGATTTATATACCTAAAAATTACTTCATAATTTAAAATGAAATTATATAATAGATTTAATACATGTTTTTTGATATTTTAATTTTATTTAATGTAAAATGTGTGTTAATATGATTTTAAAAATTTTAAAAACCAAAGTCATAACTTGTTTGGTCGACCCGAACCTGATGATATTGGGACAAGAACATATAATTTTCAACCCGAATTCGAAATGACCCAAACTCGAAGTAACTTGAACCCGAAATAACAGAACCCGAACTGACCGACCAATTTGCTA
The DNA here is from genome assembly GCA_900332095.2 of Cuscuta campestris. Taxonomy (NCBI): domain Eukaryota; kingdom Viridiplantae; phylum Streptophyta; class Magnoliopsida; order Solanales; family Convolvulaceae; genus Cuscuta; species Cuscuta campestris. The sequence continues at coordinate 94,211 of OOIL02000824.1, read as the reverse complement.
GTTCTAGCACTAACTCATATCCCGAAAATAGTAGTAGAAAGAGTACAATTGTTTTTATTAACATTAATTAACAGAAAAAATTAACATATAATCTAATATTTAATCGATCAAACAAAAAGAGTTTCACATGACACTTTATAATATAAAATAATCATGTATTATGTCTCATCAAAATGACTCGAGATTAATAATATTAACGTTTTGTTAAAAATTCCTGATGGCACGACACGATTTATTTTCCTCGGTAATAAAAAACGACTTAAATAAGGAAAAAATAACTTAATTACTACATTATTAAAAAAGAAAAATATATGTGTAAAGAATGAATTGATATAAGAAGAATTCATCCATGCGGGTGTTTGAGAGTGTTTGTAACACCCTAATCCGTTCAGGTCTGCAGCCCCTTTCGGACTAAAGTATTAACTTGGTAATCGTAAAATTTAAAACATTTCAAACACTTTTATTTATCACAATAATATTTTTCATATCATAAACAGTACGGAGTTTTCAATATTGCGGAAGCTTAACAAATCATAATTACAAACATAATTTATTTATGTTCTTTAATTCAAAACATCACATCCATTTAGACAATCTCGCCTCCAAGATCACGTCACATCCTTCTTTCAACCTGCGTGTAGCAAATAAAACATACTACACGCTCAGCGGTAAAGCTGAGTAAGCATATCTAATGCGTCGAACATCCATATAAATTGTATCTCAATTCATAATCAAATCATTTGATATCATGCACATAATGTTCAGTTCAGACATTCGATAATCAATATTCAATTTTCAACATTCATTATTCAATCATTCAACATGTATATTCATCATTCATAACCAACATTTTTATTCAACATTCATCATACAATATTCATCATTTGTCATTCAACAATATCCTTAAACTATTCTTAGTCTAAGGCCAATATATTTGATGTTTACCAACTCTTAAACGAATTCTAGTTTAATATAGTTAAACTATATTCCAGTTTAAGGTACTCTTAACTAACCCTTAAGCTAGGCCTAGTTTAAGATACAAATTTTCAAAAAGAGGTTTTCAAAATCTTAAACTTACCTTCGCTTAAGGTCATCCAAAAACGGAACAGCGGAATGCTCACTGTCGGGTTGGGTGGTATCCCCAAACGAGTGCCTCAAGTTTGGTTTGTAGATCCCGTACGTACGTTTTAACTCAGGCCACCGAATATTCATAATTATACCCGCAAGGCTATTTCTAAGCTATCTTAAAGGTCTTCTAGATAGTCTTAGAAACCAAAGTCAACCTAGGTATATCTTAGAGTTCTTCTAGATATCCTTACAATCCAAATCATTTCATAATCAACATATTCATTTCAATTCATAATTTAATCCTCAATAATCATTTTAATCAGTGGTTTTATCAATTCATAATCATCATTATAATCATTCATCAACATATCATTCGATAACAAATAGCGGCCAAGCTTTAAGTGTTAACACCCGAACTTACCGTCATGCATCACATAACATTTTTATTTGTTAAAAACATCATTTTTGTTGTGGTAAATAATTTTTATAATGATCATAATCAATTGGTATCAAAAATAGGATTTTAGAGCTCAAAAATAGCATTTTCGGACAAATTTTCGGATCAGACAGGTCGGGGGATCGATCCAGGCCTCTGGATCAATCGAACTAGAAGAAAAACTCCTAGAGGATCGATCCAGAGCATATGATCGATCCAGACAGTAGTTTTTCAGCTACTGTTCCTTCATCTTCAACCTCGGTCCATTTTTCGGAAAAACCATTTTTAGTCACCGAACTTCAATTAAACTATATAGAGATGTTCTCCAAGGTTCATAGATCATTTTAGAATCATTAAATCATATTTTTAACATCAAATTCAAGGTTTATGATTTTTAGTTCTTCAAACATGTCAAACACAAAACTCAACCAAATGACCATTTATGAACGTAGAAACAACCTATATGAACATTCTAGTCATTAGAAATATCTACGGGCTTACCTCGAAGGTAAATGAAGGTTTTGAATATTTTCCGGCAAAACTTCTGGCGACGATTACTCCCAACTCCGGCGACCTTTCACCGATATGATAGCACCACTGCGTTCTCCTCACTCCCAGCAACAGAATTGATATGAGAATTGTGAGAAATGATGGAGAATTGAGGGAGTGAAGGTGGTCTTATATAGGGAAGGAATGGAGGAAGAAACCAAACAATGCTGCGTAAGATTTGCGTAGGAACGTATCTTTGATCGGCTGAGTGGAGTAGGAGGCGCTGTCCCTGATAAGGACTAATTTTGGTCCCAGTCGAGGTACACTTTTTGGTCCAACTTTCTCCGAATTGAATTTCGTTTGCCCCGTTGCGATCAGACAGTTAAACTCTATCCAACGATATAATTTTTATATTTATTCGTTATACTTTTTCTGACATCATATTTTTGGGTGTTTGACTTCGACAGAGTAAAAATTGATTTCTTTATTCAAAAAGGTTTCTCACATTTAATTCATATCATTTGTTTTAATGATTTATTTTAATAAATCATTTCAATGTTCACATCATAAATAATTTCTTCATTTATTCTTGATTTGGGTCTGTACTCAGGTTCCCAATCAAGACCACACAAATAGTCAACAAATTGGGTTTATCTCTATGAGATTTATCCTGCTTGTGATATTGGATATCAATATATATTTTATTTTGGTCCAAAGCCCAACAACAATTTATTTTAAATCAAAACAAATTTTGTTTAATTGAATATTTAATTCAATAAATTTTAGGGTATATTTTGGGGCGTTACAGTGTTATTGCATGTTTGTCATGTATACATTTATAAGTTACACAATACGTAGTTTGTTTTTGTTTTAATAATACAGAGTAATAATTAAAGTAAGAATAATATACAAGATGCACGTAATAATATTGAAGTTAGTGTTAGAAGAAATTAAAAAGATTTAGAGTCTTTTGGTGAGTTTTGTTAGAGATATAATATACTCCGTAATAAATATGAGTGAAGGAGCAATATAGGAGTAAAACATTGATAGAATTCCAAAATATGAGTTAAAAGATAAAACCCCTAAAATAGGAGTAGCTTACTCACCCAAAATGAAAACTGGATTTTTACCACCGAAACATAAAATCCTAAATCATGTTTACCTTTAATGCTGACTCATTAGCAACATAATGCAACTCACGTTTTTCATTAGGTAGAGACAAATCAGACAATTGCCCCTTTACACCTCTTGGGATAAATATTGTGAGTGCAATTGACACCAGATATCGGCATATTAAGCAAAGATTCTATAATGAACTTGTCTAATTAACTAGTAATTATTTGTACTATAATCTAAAGCCACTGTCATATTATCCCTTATACACACATGCATATATATTATTTTATTTAGCTTATTTGTAATAGTGGTTAGAATTTAGATCTTAAATCAAACATATTGTATTCATAATTGTGATTAACACAAATACCTTTGCATTTCCTATATCTTGCGTTTCCTACATTTTTGTTGATGGCGGCCATTCGCGAGCAAGGTGACGGTGGCTGGCGAAGGATTATCACGTAATTTTACTCATGGCTAGACAGCTTTCTCCACCACAATGCCACATTAAGTGTCCATAGTGTTAAATAAGGACATAATGGCAAAGGTGATAACATATACTGCCACACACAAAATATCATAATGACAATCATGCTAATGTATTAAGTCCTCATGCATATATATGAATGTATAATGTCAAATGAAAATCATGTTAATGCATTAAGTCACATATGTAAATGCTTAATGTCAATCAAAGGCATAATGCCAAACATGGCAATGCATAATGTCATATATGATAATGTATAATGACAAACATGTCAACATATAATGTAACAAATGATAATACAGAATGTTAAAAAGAGAAACGCCAAGAAACTATATACTTTACCAAAGACATAATCATTCAATTCAAACTTCATGTTCAAAACCAATCGTATCAATTAATTTTTTATTTCAATATCCCCAATCATAAAAATAAAAAGATTTTCTATCTATTTGCATGTAAAAAAACTAGAAGAGTACAACAATCTCAAAAGTATATGTTTTTGGATTTTTTGATTTGCTAACATTATAACCAAAATATGTACAAAGACTACACAAGAAATCCAAACAAAGATATGCAATGAAAACATGGAGAAAAAGTTTAGCAAAATCAACATGGAAATCCAACAAAATTACTTTTTACATTACAAGTACACTCAACACACATAAAAAAATTTCAACGAAAACTTACAAGCCCAACAAATCTAATCATGGATCAAATAAAAAGTCATCAAAAAAATAACAAAAACTTGGTAAGAACTCTCGTTTAGTCATCTTTATTTATAGTAAATTGTTATTGAATCATTATTAACAAAATTGAATCAACAAAAAAATAACAAATTTGAATGTAAACAAACTTGATTCAATTACAAAGCACACTTCATCAACAAAAATGAATCAATACCCTACATATAGAAACGTAGTAAATTGCTAAATTAAAATGTCCATACAGTTTCAGAAAAGATCACATTAAATGTCACATGTAATCATATAATGACAATCATGCCAATGTATATATACAGTCATACATGCGAATGCATAATGCTAAAAAAAATAACAAATTTGAAAGTAAACAAAATTAATTCAATAATAAAACACACCCAAAACTTCATCAACAAAAATGAATCAATACCTTACATATAGAAAAGTAGTAAATTGCTAAATTAAAATGTCCATACACTGTCAATAAAGACCACATTAAATGTCACGTGTAATCATATAACTAGTATTTAACCCGTGCAACGCACGGGGGTCGAAAGCATGTTATTTTTAACTCTTTTAAATGTTTGTTTTAAGTACATAATTAAAAAATGAAGATAAATATAATAGAGAATGTTAGAATTTTAATAAATGATACAACACAAACAGAGTATGATAACTAAATTTAATGGGAAACAAAATTGGAATCAAACGTATAAATGTATTAATTAAATCCAAATTTTTTGAAAAACTTCAGGGTAAACCACATTCTTGGTGCAATTGCTAGGGTTACCACTGTCATCTAAAACTAACACTTTCAATCCTTT
>OOIL02000824.1:66444-86225 GCA_900332095.2 Cuscuta campestris | reverse complement strand
TGATCCTCCAACATTCACTGCTTGGAGTGATCTTCGATAGTGGATGGATGGTCATTGTCACGGAATAAACGAAAAAACAAAAAGGAATATGAATCTCAGAAAATGGGTATTCTGGGTTGTTCTTTGAGGAGAATGTATATATATAGAATTATAGGTAGAAAGAATACATCTATTAATAGAATATAAATTAGGTATATGATTTCTCAATTCTAATTAGGGTATACGAATATGAATTAGGTATGCATCACAATTTTAATTTTTTCATTCAATTGAAGAAAGCATATTGGTATTAATCAACCCTAATTTCGGGTAAAAATTAGGGAAAATTGGGGTACCGAACAAGAAAATGGAAAGCCGTATCGGAGTACCTGTGATTTATCTCCTTCCGTGACCCAACGCAGCGAGGAATCATATTTGTTTCCTTTTCAGCGTGAAGATTTGCAAGAAACGCAGCGTGAAGATTTAGGGAAATTTCCTTTTCAGTCGGGGAAGAATAAGTCGGGAGAGAATCCCTAATTCGGGTCGGAGTTGTTCTTTCCTTCCGTGACCAGCGTGGAATTTCCTTTTCAGTGTGAAGATTTGCAAGAAACGCAGCATGAAGATTGGGAAATTTCCTTTTCAGTCGGGGAAGAAGAAGTCGGGAGAGAATCCCTAATTCGGGTCGGAGTTGTTCGACGAAGGAGAGCATCGCCAATATTAAGACGCGTGTCATCTGATGTGTCTTCAAATTAAGAGCCTTGACTTGCCACGTGTCATCATTTTAGGCTATCAACTCTCTAATATTATATTAAAGGATAATAATCATGCCAATGTATAAAGTCATACATGCGAATGCATAATGCTAAACAAATTAAATAGATAATGACAATCTTGACATTGTATAATATCATTCCTGGTAATGTATAATGAAAGATATGTCAATATATAATGTCATATATCGCAAATGCTAATGCATAATGTCAAAAGGGGGTAAATATCAAATAACCATACTATTTGTCACTAATTTTGTTTAATGAGTATTGGGAGTCTACTATTTGTCATATAATAATAATCATGCCAATGTATAAAGTCATACATGCGAATGCATAATGCTAAACAAATTAAATAGATAATGACAATCTTGACATTGTATAATATCATTCCTGGTAATGTATAATGAAAGATATGTCAATATATAATGTCATATATCGCAGATGCTAATGCATAATGTCAAAAGGGGGTAAATATCAAATAACCATACTATTTGTCACTAATTGTGTTTAATGAGTTCCATTTGTGCGCCCAACTTCTTTGTTCGGCCAACTTGGTTTGTGCGGCAAGGGGTTAATCAAAAGTTATAATTAATTAATTACTCCTATTTAGGGGAATTTAAGTTTGAACTCTTACTTTGAAGATATGATCCATGTTTTACTGCTATTTTGGGGTTTTCTTAATAAGTATTTTAAAATTTAGGAGAAAAGATAAGAGCTTTAAATCCAAAATGAATTTATTTAGGTAGTACTCCGTATTTGAGAACTAACACTTTATTTCAGTTCATGCATTTTAATTTTAAAATTTGAATACTTGAATTTTAAATGAGAAAGTGATGTGTACGAATTTCAAATTAAACTTTCTCATGAATAAAATGTGACACCAAAAAATCAAAAAATTGCTGCTGGGTACCCTCAATTTTGTGATAAGAACTTACAGGTCCCATTGTTTTTTAAAATGTACTATGAGGTACCTTAAAATATATATCCAAGAACTTACTACGGGGTGACATTCCGTCCATCTTCCGTCAAAGCCATATTTCTCCGTTATCTTCTTCATCTTCTTCTTCCTTCTACTTCTTCCTCTTGCTTCATCTTCCATTCTTCAATCCTTCTTCTTCTTCTTTTTTCGTCTTCTTCTGCTTCTTTTTTTCTTTTCTTCTCTCCTTATTCCCTTCTTTTCTTCTTCTTCTCCTTCAATTCTCTTCTTTCGATTTGACCCAACCCTCTTCCACCCCTCTTTTTTTCATCTTTTATACGGAGTACATATTATTATTTATTAATTAGTTAATTAATTAATTACACACTCAGTCCATAACTTTTTTTAGTTAACTTTTTTGGTCAAAGTTTGTAAATTTTGACCGCTTGTAAATTATTATTATTATTTTGAGAGAATTTATATTATTTATTATTATTTTTAGAGAAGTATTATTATTATTACTACCTCTGTACCCGAGTATTTGTCCAGTTTTGACTTTTTCAGTCAATTGTTTTAAACATTTGACCTATAATTAAATAAAATAAATATGGTATATTAATTAGATAAAATTATATTTTGAAATATTTTATTTAGTAAATCTAATAAAACTAGTTTTATATCAATATCTAATATCATTTTTTTAATTTGAAGTATACCAATTTTTACTGAAAAAAGTCAAAAGTAGACATATACACCCACGGTGAAGGGAGTATTATTATTCTTATTGTTGTTATATTTTTTGAGGAAATTATCAAAAAAATAATTATTACTCCGTATTATTTTCTCAACGGTGGCCGGTGACAACCCGGTGCAGAAGGCAACGACGAACGACAAAGCAAAAACGGCAGCTAGCAACCACAGAGTAACGGTGGCGGCATTCACAATAACAGTAGGACACCATTTGTCGCAAACTTTTATTGATTTGACTTTTACGGGTTCAAATGTATCACTTTAACCATTAATATTTATATATATGCATACATAAATATATTTTAAAAAAATTAATGTTTCAAAACTATGTTTCAAAATTTTTTTATTGATATTACATTTATATTATAATATAAAACAATAAATTTTTTTCGCACATCAAGGTCTAAATTTACGAACTTTGACCAAAAAAAGTTAAGACATGTTTGGGAATAGCGTTAACGATTAGCGTTAGCGTTATGAAAAGGCTATCTACGGGCAGCGTTTAGCGTTAGCGTTTTCAAAGTAATCTGCACCGTCAAAATTTTATCCAAAACGCTAACGCTAATCTCTAAAGCTATTCCCAAACAGGCCCTTAATTAAAAAAAATATGAACGGAGTGTGTAATTAATAATAATAATAATAATAATAATAATAATAATAATAATAATAATAATAATAATAATAATAATAATAATAATAATAATAATAATAATAATAATAATAATAATAATAATAATAATAATTAATAATAATAATAATACATATAAAGATGCAAAAAGAGGGGTGGAAGAGGGTTGGGTCAGAAGGAAGAAGGAGAAGAAGAAAAAAAGAAAAGAAGAAGAAGAAAAAGAAAAAAAGAAGAAAAAGAAATTAAAAAGAAAAAGAAAAAGAAGAAGGATTGAAGAATGGAAGACGAAGAAAGAGGAAGAAGATGAAGTAGAAAGAAGAAGAAGATGAAGAAGATAACGAAGAAATTCGGTTTTGACGGAATATGGACGGAATGTCACCTCGTAGTAAGTTTTTGGATATCTTAAAGTACCTCATAGTAAATTTTAGAAAACAATGGGACCTGTGAGTTCTTATCACAAAAATGAAGGTATCAAGCAGCAATTTTGTGCCAAAAAATATAAAAATTTAAGCCACACTTAAAAAGTAAAGAGTTGAAACAACGAGGACGAGAAAAATTGAAGGGAAGTAAAAAAAAAAAAGAGTTAAAAAAATGGAGTTAGAATAAATTAAAATAGTAGAATGAAAAAAAAAGTTACCTCTCAAACGTTGGGACATAGAAGCCAGAACCCGGACTGGCCGGACATATGCAAATGGCTTCCATGGCTTCTATCCGCACGGATGTTTATCTTTCACCTTACAGTTACCCAGCGCTCCCTAGTCTCTGCAAATCTCACCTTCTTTCCCCTAACCCTATCTCTTGGCGGCCGAAGAAGACGCAGCAAATCGCGCTTTCATTCAATAACCTAAAAAGCCGCAGAAATCATCTCCGACCTTTAGTATTCGCTGCTCAATCCAATTTCATCAAAGGTAACAATTTTTAACTTACTTTCTCTAGAAAGAAGTGTTCAATTCATGAGATATGTATATGTTTGGTAATCCATTAGTAGTTACCCGTATATGTTTCTGTTACTGGAGACTTAAATATTGATGTCCGAGTAGGGGAATTTCAATCGCGCCTGTGAACTATGAAATATGAAGGGGGTGTTTTTAGAGAATTTAAATTTCTTCTTGTTGTTTATTTTAAGGGTGTTTGTATAATTTTGGTTAATAGACTTATAAATTTCTGCTTATAATTTTGGCTAATAAACTTAAATTTCTGGTTCATTGCTTATTTTAAGCAATTTCCAATAATCCACAAGCAAATATCTACCTGCTCATTGCTTATATGCTTAAATCTCATATGCTAAAAAGTTAAAAACAAGTACATACCTGCTTATTGTTCGAGGAGAAGTGTTCAAAAGCACTCTTGAACTCTCACATAAGACTTGAATAACTAGTAACATCGATCCGAACTTGGTGGATTTTAGTAGTTGATATTCACATAAAGGAGCAGAGGGCTTTGGTAGTAAAGAATCCCAATCGCTCTCTTTTTAATTTTCTTAGCTTACGTAACGTGTATGACTATATACATGTGATTCTTTTGTGTTAAATGAACTTGACATCCTTGCATCTCAAGTTCTAATAATGGAATCTTTAATTTACATTTTGTTTGGATATTTGATTAAATAATCAAAAGAAACAAAAAAAAAAAGAAAAGAAAGAAATCAAAGGAAGATACACGCATGTGATGATATCCTAAGTTGCGTGTGGATTTTTTTGATGGAAGGGAATCAAATTTGTTTTGGACTCTTGTGTTTGTGGTCATTTGCAGCAGTACTTCTCTTGGCTTTAAAAGCCATGCATGGTCTTCTTAGTAAGTATACACACGGCTAAGAAAGAGAGTAGGGTTAAAAGAGAGAGGTTTACACAAGATATCACCAACATTGTGTGAGTGAGTGTAGGGAGTAACTGGTTTTAGTTACTCGGAAAAATACATCCGGGTGTAGGGTGTGAAAAGTCTGTTTATAAGTGTCTGGTATTTAGCGCTTGTAATCAGGGAGAGTTTTTTGTGTATCGTTCTGAAATAGTGAAGATATAATTTTTCTCTCATATTTTCTTCTTGTGTAGTGTGTTTATTTATTTTTCACGTTCTTGATATTTTAAGAGTCTTACGCGCTTAAAATCCCAACACATTTCGTGTTAAAAAGGTTTTCCCTTAATTTTTCAAATAGTTGCGAGAACAGTGTGGAATGTTGGCAAGCATGGAATTGAAGTTGGAACAAACATGGTGCCGGTAAACAAATATGCGTCTATTGAATATGTCCTGCACAATAAGTAGCACTTTTGTGCGGGAATTTGGCTCTGAAATTATTTATATGTTTGCTTGTCAGGATTCTATTCCAAGGCCAATCGCGAGTGTATCAGTTGCAGTAGCTGCACTTACCCTTGCATTGTTTGCACTGAAGTCATTCCTCTCTACTGTCTTCTTTGGACTGGTATGTTTAGGTACTTTAATGTCACGATCATTATACATGCCATTTTTAATATATTCATAAAAAATATATCTAAGTAGAATTAAAACATTAAACATATACCAAGATAGGAGTTAGGACATCGTACGGTTTTAACTCCCAAACAGGAGCATTGAAATTGTACAATGCCACAACTTGGTATTGTATGTTGGCATTTCACATTGTTTTTTCACATTATATATTGACACTCTTTGGCATTATATGTCCTATTTTGGTATAAAAATAATATTGAATGTACTATTTTTATATATGGAGGATGTTTTAGTCCTAGTTAAGTAGTTCTCCCTATATTTTGATATCAATATTGGTGTAACTTGTTGCTCTATTACATGCCATGTTTATCGCTAAGCAATTAATCTTAGTCGTACAATTATAATCTTGCAATAACGCAAAATATCGATGGAGAATGCTGAGTTTCTCCCATTTTCATCATCTTCATCTTTGGGCAGACCATGGAAAAAATTAAGCAATTGCATGGCTGACTTTTTGCTTTTTGTATACTTCTTGGAATTATATGCATAACAAATAACTTTGCCATATAAATAATACTGGGCATTTGCTTGTGGCAAATAGGGTGTGATGGGAGTTGTGTATTTTGCATTTCTGGCATTAAATAAGGATGAAAGACCAACTGGAAATGGTGATGCAACATCAGCTGATGATAGTTTAGAAGAGGCAAGGAGAATAATGGAGAAGTACAAATAAAAATGTAAGATGTACGGATGTTGGATCAAATGATGACAAATATGGTGGTTTCTAAATGTGAATGATTTTTGGGTAATATGTTTAAAAGTTTCAGGTAAGTCTGGTTGAAAAACTATGCCAGAACATATAATATCACTTTGCAACATCGATGTTTAATAGTTTTTGGTAAGTCTGGAGGCCAAAACATCGAACATCACTTGCAAACATCGGTGTTTAACAGTTTTTGGGCAAAAGTCAGAATGCCAATGTAAAAAACCAAAGGCTAAAAGTCGGTCAAAAGCACAAAGGTCCCCCAAACCAAAAATCAATTATTGAAAACACTTGTTTATGGTATATAAAGCATAAACCAAGGTATATAGGCAAAAAACAAGCCTTAAAGGTCAAACCCATGGACCATTTAGTCAAAAACGGATTACCACGTGATAAGACTAACAACCATAAACCGCATGCGGTTTTTTGAAAAATCAAAGTGTGAAAATCATTTGAATGTGCCTAAAAGTAAAAATCAAAGATAAAAAGTCAAAACCCATTTGGATAAAATCAAAAGACGAGCCAATAACCAAACGCCGATAATTGAACACTGATAATCGATGGCCAAAAATTGATGGTCATAGTTTTGGTCGGATTTTGGAAAGTGATTTTGGGCAAGATGCAAGTTTTTAAACCATGATCTTATGCATATGAAAAATGAGTTAAGTTGATCCAAAAGCCAAGATAATTTTAACAATGCTTTTATATTGATTTCACCTAATGACTATGTTTTGGGGTCTTCAATTTTTAACTCTTGAGTACTTATTTGCTTGTGTGTATATCCTTGGCAGTTGGCACAATCTTCACTTCAAGCACAAGTTCTTTGTCAACAAAACATGGTTTTCTTCATTGCTCGTCAACAACATCTCGTAGTTTGTCATTCATCAAAACCTACACTTGGAAATCATGCTAAAATATTAATGCACATATTAATGATTCCCATACAAGGTCTAACAATTCTCTTTTTGAAATCGAAAAATAATGAGAGATATGCATATAGGATCCCCCCTAAAATCATGCTATATTTCAACACAAAAAGATATGCCTAAATATTCCCACTCAAACAAGGCATAGCTCCCCGTCACAAAACACATACAAAAAAGTAGAAACATTCCGCCTTACTAGATGCATATCGCCTAAACACTTTCCCTTTTAACATTATAAAAAAGAACATACAAAGCTACCTAAATACCAAAGTTAAATAAGGAGAGACATGAAGGAGAAAATTATGCGTATTTCAAATTTTTCTAATTGTTAAAAAATATGACAAAACTAACCAAACTCCCCTTTGATGCAATTCATTAGGTTTCGCGCTTGGATCATCCACAACAAAAATGTAGTCTTCAAACACACCTTCATATGCATCTAAAAATAATTTTTAGATATCCAAAATTTTTGGGTCTACACACATTATTATAAACAGTTGTGCCTAGTGACGAATCCCTATGTTTAGTAAAACACACAGGAGCTATGTGTCCTCCCTGATTGCAATAATGACAAATCACATTCGTCTTGTGGTGTTCCTCTGAATTGACTTGTGGTACGTAGGCGCTAACCACATGAAGAGCCCGCCCTTCTATTACCAGCTTTAATGCAATGTTCTGATCACCCATCCTCTAAACTATTACAAAAACAAAACAAAAATAGTAACAAAAAAAGAACAAGAAACAAAAGACAACATGTCAAATAGAATATTACCACTCCCTCCATCTTAAAATTAAATTTCCATTTGACTTTTTACGGTCTCCAATGCGACACTTTGACCATTAATATCTCCATTTTTTATATGAATATATTATAAAAATTTTCTTTAATAAATAAATAAATCAATGTATGTGTGTGTGTGTCATATATATATATATATATATATATATATATATATATATATATATATAGGTTCAGGTGAGAATGCGATCTTATGAAATAAATAAGAATGGATATGGTGCTTTAGATTGTGAGATCTAAGGGTCAGGATTGCATCAAAATTAGGTGCACCAAAATGGTTTGAAAATGCATCATGTCAAAATGCACCAAAAACCTTTGAAAATGCACTATCTCAAAATCTGAGTGCAGGATGCAATCTGAGTCGCACGATGCATCAGATCCAAAGGCTAGATTTTATTCTTATTTCTTTCACCAAGGTGCATTCTCACTTGAACCTGCCCCTATTTTGGTTCAAGTGAGAATGTGATCTTATGAAAGAAATAAGAATGAATCTGGTGCTTTAGATTGTGAGATCTAAGGGTCAGGATTGCATCAAAATTAGGTGCACCAAAATGATTTGAAAATGTATCATGTCGAAATGCACCAAAATCCTTTGAAAATGCACTATCTCAAAATCTGAGTGCATGATGCAATCTGAGCCGCACGATGCATCAGATCCAAAGGCTAGATTTTATTCTTATTTCTTTCACCAAGGTGCATTCTCACTTGAACCGCCCCCTATATATATATATATATATATGTTCTGGTGAAAATGGGATCTTATGAAAGAAATAAGAATGAATCTGGTGCTTTAGATTGTGAGATCTAAGGGTCAGGATTGCATCAAAATTAGGTGCACCAAAATGGTTTGAAAATGCGTCATTTCGAATTGCACCAAAATGCGTCATGGTTTTAATTATTTGATTAAACTTATTTCAGAGTTTCTAAAGTATTCTACAAGAATGTAAAGTATGTTAGATACTATGTCTTTCTGCTTGCCATCTTTTAGTGTAAGTGTGTTGGGCATTTACATTAACATTTAATAAAAAAAGATATAACAAAAACATATCTTTAGTCCCCCAATCGTTTGTATTTCATAGAAGTTGCAAAGTCAATCCTTAATAAAGCCAAACATGTGCACCTGTTGACATTTTATTACCCCGTGTAATTCTTTTATCCCTTTTTTATAGCTTATATTGTGAAAATTTGTAACTTTATTTGAACTATTTTGCAAATGCATATGGTGAGGGGCTAAGTTAATGAAAATATGAACAATTGAAGAAATTCAACTATATTGCTTACACTATAAAAGTTATCAATTTTTTTAATTGCAAAAATACTTTTGTGTGTAGTACATATATTCAATAAATAATCCTTCATGAGTTCTAACAGTACTCTTGGCTGGGTTTTAGTTTTGCATCTCATAGCAGTGTAGCTAAAATTGTTAGTAGTCGGTGTAGATGATTCTAGATGAATTTCCGACCTTTAATTCCATCAACCATAGATAATTAATTTTCTAAACTCCCAACCTTAGTAATTTTTCAGATAATTTCATCTTTCTTTTTAAATTTCAATATCCCAACCCTAGTCATTGTTCCAAATTGCTTGGTTGATTGGTGTGAGTATCCTATTTAAAAGAATGGGTTGGGGAAAGTATTTATAGTATGGGCTGATTTGGAATGTTGAATTGTAAAGAGTTGTTTTGAAACTTCCCACATGTAACTGTACATAAGACTTGCTGGATGTGTTTTGTTGTTGAGTAATATTCCCTTATTATTATGAAAACAATGTGTCATAAATATTCTGTTCAAACAACAAATTGCATTATTACACTTGATTTGTGTGAATTGAACATTACATTACTACACCGGATCGATTTGAACAAGTTCAATACTACAACTAAGAATAGAGTATGCTACATTTGATTAAGTTTTACTAGGTACTGCACATATTTAACTTTCCAAGATGCAATTTTAAGCATAGAAACTAAGAACAGAAACCTACATGTGTCTTAAAATTAACTCTTTAGCTTCAAATAAGATATTTTTGCTTCCCAGATTAAAGGTTATAATGTACAAGCTGTTGGACATGGTTTACAAATTGTTGGTCTTACTACTGCTTCGCTTTAGTCTTCGTATACACGCTGCTGGATTTAGAGGTTAGTTCTTGGCATTCAATTTTGGACTTTAGTTTTCAGCTAGGTAGGACAAGGTTATTGCTTTCAGAGGCTAAGGTTTTTGGCTATGGGGTTTTGCACAATCTGGTCACCATTATGGTAATGATTTTTAGCCAAGACTTTGGTTTTTGGGTATATTTACATGAACCATCAGCCCTATCAACCTCATCTGGTTGTGGTTATGGGCTAAAGGTGGGTTTGGCTGTTAGTTTTAGGTTCCAAATCTCGGTGTGGGTCTTTGGACGTTGATATCCGGTAAGAGTTATACACAACATCTTGTTTTTGCTTTAGTCCTCTTCTAGGCCTTGCATTTGGGCTACCATATTAGCTTGAAGTTTTGTTGACATATCTTCTAATGGCAAGTTCTGTTTTAGCTAAGGAATCATACAGGTCATGCTTTTGAGCAACTTTTATCCTACAGTTTTGCTATGTTGGAGAGAGATGTTTGCCGAAGGGCATATTGGGACTGCTCTTAAACATTGCTACTTACATTGGAGTAATTTGGGACGATTTAAATGTGAACTCCCTGGAAATATAAGTGCTCTTAGGTTTTTTTTGAGCTTGTAATGTAGCTAGTTATTGTACTCTAGCTTTGGGCATTACACAGCATGCCCTTGTATCTTTCCATTCTTATTGTAATAAAATTGTTTATTTAAGAAAAATTTAATATGATTAAGAAAAATGTAATATGCCCTTGTTTATTTCTAGAAAATTTAATTTGCGATAATTTAATTCTCACTAGTATTAGGTTTGCAAAACGGTAGCAATTAAAATTTGCTACTAGACATGAACTTTTGTGGCAAAATATAATTTGTGGCATCATAAATTTGCTACTAAATATAATTTTTTGTAGCAAATAATAAATTGTGGCAAATAAAATATGCCCCTAAACATGAGTTTTTGTGGCAAAGTTTTATTAGTGGCATATCATAATTTGCCACAAAAACTATGATTTTTGTGGCAAATTTAAATTTGCCACAAATACCTTTTGTAACGGGGTATCTGTGGCAACCTTGTGGCAAATTCCAAAATTGCTACAAATAGTTATTGTGGCTAATTTTTCATGTTTTGTGGGAAAATTTGGTACCACAAAATGTCAAGTTTTTTGTAGTGTATGTATGTATGTATGTATGTAAGTAAGTAAGTAAGTAAGTAAGTAAGTAAGTAAGTAAGTAAGTAAGTAAGTATGTATGTATGTATGTATGTATGTATATATGTATGTCTGTGTGTGTGTGTGTGTCGGTATGTATTAATGACGGTATATTTAATCATTCAAAAAAAAATTTAATTTTTATTAGTAATAATTTTATTTATGACAAGATCTTTCGTCATTAAAAGAGTATTTTGATGAAGGTTAAAATACTCTCATTGAATAATTTTAATAAGAGGACAGGTAACCCGTCATTATATGTAATTAACATTATAGAAATATTTTTTGTGAAACAACATTAAAATAGTTGTGAAAATAACACAACAATTTTATCTCTGAAATGAAACTTTTATAACTCTCTACATTTTCTGATGTATTACAATTTTTTCATGAACACTCTAAAATATTTATTGATAATCTTATATTTCTTATATTATTTTTTTTCTAAAATGGAACTTCTGAATTTGTGATTTTTTTATAATTCAATACAAATATTTACCCAAAATAGTAATTCAAAAGTTGTGAAAATGGCACAATATTTTTTTCGCCAAAACGGCACTAATAAATTTTATAACTCACTACAATTTTTTTGTATTGCAATTTCTTTTTTGATCGATACTCTGAACTATTTTTGATAATTCAATATTATATTTTTTCAAAACAGAAAACAAAATTTGTAAATCGTTAGACAAATCTCTAACAAGAGTGTATTGTTATATTTTTAAAAATATTAATTTTAAATTTAAAATAAAAAAAGCTAAGTCAAAAGTAAATTTGACCAATGATAAAATGCAACTTACACATTTAAAAATCAGTATATAAATATAAAATGCAACTTACACATTTAAAAATCATATAAAAAATTTTACAAAGCAAATGATAATGTATGTCTATTTTATTTTATGAAATAATTAATGAAAATTCATACACTAATAAAAATTATCCAATGTCTTATAGATTATATAATTTGACCAATGACTGAGAAAACAAATACATTCCACGTACGTAATATACTCCGTAATAAATAAACCTAATTACAAAGATGTAGGAGTAGTAAAAAACAAACCCGTGGTAAACAAAGCTTATTTGCTACGGAGTGAATAACTCTCTGGTTAGGCAATGTAAACCAGTGAGAGATTTTAATATCATTATTAAAACTTGTTTGATACCGAATTTATTTTTTTTATTTTTCTCATCATTTTAATTTGTCTTTAAAAAAAAAAAGAAACTCTAGATGAGCGCTATCAGGTAAGCTGCACCTGGTTATTAGATGCATTACCAGATCCACCACTGATGTAAACAATGTAGAGATAGATAAGGATACTGTTAAGGACGCTGCCTCCAACACCTCCCAAGAATATGAAATAAGGATGAGAGATCACACATCCAGAACTGCTGAAGCTGTTCCTCGTCTTTACGCCTATTCCTGCTATAAGCAAGTACCCCTCTGCAATGAACACCGCCCTGCACCATACGCATGCCCGATTTAATTACCCAACATATATATATATATATATATATATATATATATATATATATATATATATATATATATATATATATATATATATATATATATATATATATATATATATATATATATATATATATATATATATATATATATATATATATATATATATATATATATATATATATATATATATATATATATATATATATATANACGAGAATAAAATCTAGCCGTCGGATTTGATGCATCGTGCGGCTCAGATTGCATCCTGCGCTCAGATTTTGAGATAGTGCATTTTTGAAGGTTTATGATGCATTTCAACGTGATGCATTTTCGCACCATTTTGGTGCATCTAATTTTGATGAAATCTTGACCCTTAGATCTCACAACCTAAAGCATCAAATTCATTCTCATTTCTCTCCTAAGATTGCATTCTCACCAGAACCAATATATATACACACACACACACACACACACACACACACACACACAACACACACACACACTAAAATATTTGTTTCATGTTTTTATTTTTAAAATAGAAGTTAAAAAACATACAATTCTAACCATTACCATATATATAGTGTATACATCACCAAAAAGTGTTGTAAAATGTCGGTCTTTGTAAAGTACTCCAGAGTATCACTTACTATTGCAAAGTCTAATTTTAAAGGTAAAAACATAGAACTCATATTTAAATACTTTTTCTTTGTTTTATTTCTATTAAATGTGATTTCTTAAATAAAATTAAACAAAGTGGTTTAAATGAAGAAAGTCCCAAAAATAAAGGAAAGAAGAGAAGAGAAAACATACACGATGGACATAGACACATATTATCACCCATTTCCCCTTTAATTCAATCGCGTCATTATGCAAAGACCTTGCAATATTACCAAAAGCTAGCATCCCAAACACAAGACCCAAGAACGATGCCCCCCAAAGCACAATAAACAAGGCCGATGCGTGACATTCATTGGATGATGACCCATTCACCTATTATATCATCAGCATCATATATATGATCAAGGGAAGAACATATGGATGTAGTACTTCCTTCGTCCTTAAAATATTTTCATGGTTTGATTTTTTTAGTCAAACTGTGACACCTTTTGACTATGAATTGAATATAGTTTAAAATAATTAAATATTATAAAATTTAATATTTCAAAACTATACTTTAAAATAAATCCAATTTTACATTATAACTAAATATACTTTTTTCAAGATTCATGGTCAAATGGTGTTGCGATTTGACGAAAAAAATCAAATTGTAGCGATCTTTTAGGGACGGAGGAAGTATGAACAACTTGAAAAAAAAGCAATTTGTACAAATAAGAAAGAAGAAGGGAGAGAACAAGAAAAAGAAATTTGTGGGGGAAGGGGTGTGTAGTTTGTGAGGGCACAATTATCTTTTTCTTTAATTTTATTTCCATTTATGAAAACTGGAAAAAAAATGAACAATCCAAAAAAAAAGTTATTGGAAGAGGAAAAGAAATAAGATGGGGGAAGGAGTAATATTTAGGGAGTATATGTAGATACACTACCTTTTTTTCTTGAAGTATTCCAGCAGCAATCGCAAAACCTAATGCAATCATGTTACATATTGTGATAAGAATAATACGAACGATCCGAAGGTCGGTACGGGATATTAATGCCATTTAAGCGAGAGTTAGCTGCCAGATCAATCCTCGGAGTGAATAATTAAGGCAATATGTGAGGATATAATATAATAATGCAATTTTTTTAGGAAAAGAAATAACGTAATTTGTTGGAGGAATAATGTAATAGGGAGTATATATAAGGTTATACTGTTATATAGATTCCCAAAATTATACGGAGTATTCTCTTTTCTTTTTTGACCAAAACTGTTATTTCTTTTTAATTAAAATGCACTTTTATCACCTGCAAAAAGAAAGAATCTCTTTTATCTAATCACTTAGCTATTACATTCGGTCTCGAATCAAACTACATACTTTAATCTCACGAGATTAAAAAACACTTTTTACACGGTCAAACTTTACTCACTTTCTTTACCTATTTTCATTAGGTATTTGATAAAATAATATAGTCTTGTCACCACTTGTTTTGTAGAACTTTTGATGAAGTTTTAAATATATAAATTTTATTTTTTAATTTTTCACCTACAATCAAATAAATTGAATTGAAAATAAAGTCGGTCAAACTTCGTAAAATGAACCGGGAAGAACATTATAGGACGGAGAGAGTATTGAAAGATGAAAAATATTTAATTGAAATTTGTTTAAAAGAGAGAAACATTATGACCAATATATTTTTATTTAATAAAAGGAAATGAGTGAAGTGTAAAATTGTGTTTTGGAATAACTGAATAAAATGTTAATTTTAGGGTAAAAATGTGTTTAGTCAATGTAAAATAGATGTTTTTTATTTTAATTTTTGTTCCTCTATACAAAAGATTTTATTCTGAAAATCATCATTAAACGTAATTATTACAACTTGTAATTAGTTGAGATAATACATTTGTTTCATACTCAATATCATAGAATTGCTTTTTTAATTTCTAATTACCTCCGACACAATTCTCATGCCCTAAATATTATCTTTACTCATATTACATCTCCAATTCCAGAGTTTTAATGGGAACATAATATAATGAAATTTGGGAATTAGAGATATAATTTGATGTAGAACCCAATTACGGCATGTGAATTGTGTATGAGATAATTAGAAATACAATACTAAGATGTTGAGTAAGAAATAAATGTACACTTTCATCTAATTAGAATTACTAATTATATTTAAGGATCATTTTTGAAATAAGAGATTTTGTAAGGATGACATAAATAATACGGAATAAAATATTAAAGAGACCAAAAATAAAAGTTGTCTATCTTACAAGGACTAAAAACGCAATTAACCCTAAAATTTATTTAAGAATAATAAAAAAGATGTATAAAATTTATTACAAATAGAGGGAAGTATGTTAGTTCAAAATTGTTGGCTAATAATCTTTTAGAAACTAGAAATTAATTTTTGTTAGAAGTTTTACAATGTAAAACTCTCAGAGATGTGGATTTTATTTTGAGTTTTAGAGTTGTTGCAATTTTCAAGAGTAACGAGAAAGATGGTATAACACCCTATTAATCAACAAAGTTGTGCAAAATAGAATATACACTACTACACAAATTACTTTTTCAATAAGTTGGTTTTACCTTTTAAATCGATTGTCAACCATGCACTCATGGGTGTGATGGCTGGTTTGTAATCAGTCATACCACCTTGTTAAGGAACTCACGAGTATACTTCATCTGATGAAGTAAATAGTATCTGTTATGCACTATACCTCAATGCCAAGGAAAATATTTAGTGGACCCAAATCCTTCATTCGAAAATAACAATGCATAGCCTGAGTAACCTTGGAGATGAGAGAAGAGGAACTTTCTGTAATGATAATTTCATCAATATACACCAAAACAATCACAGTGTCAAGAGAATAGTGCAGAGTAAATGAAATGATTTCATGTCTACAATAGTGAAGACCAAGCACCTGCAAAAAGGAAACAAAGTAAAACAAAGTAAGTGTACCAAGCATGAAGAGCTTGTTTAAGTCCAATAAGTGATTTTTGCAACTTGCACACATAGTGCGGGCGATTGGGATTCACACATCCTGGTGGTTGTTGCATTAAATATCCTTTCCTATTGAACCATGAAGAAAAACATCGCTGAGGTCCAACTAGTGTAGAGGCCAGTCCTAATGAAGTGCTAGAGAATGAACTAGACAAATGGTCTGTTGCTTAGCAAATGGGCTGAATGTCTCTTTATAATCAATGTCATATTTCTGATGATACCTTTTGGCCACTAGACGAGACTTATACCAAGAAATCGAACAATCAGGATTTCGTTTTATACAATACAACCCCTCATCTTATAGCCAATTGGAAATTGAAAATCAATCCTTAGGAAGAACAACCAAATCCCATGTGCGTTGTTCTTTCAGAGTTATGAACTCCTTATTGATAGCCTGTCACAAACAACTATTACCAGAGGCTTGGGTATATGTGGCGGATTCAGTGGTGGGAGTGGTGAAGTTAAGAGTGCTGGAAATGTATGCTTTGGGTTTGAAGGTACCAGACTTGGCTCAGGTTCGCATAGAGTGAGTGTTTGTGAGTGGAGGTATAGGCACTGGCGGTCGACCGTGTGATGAGGATGGTCCATGTTTTGGACCACCTATAGAAGTTTAGAAGGCTGGGTAACAGACGATCAACCGTTATTGGGTGCACGGTCCACAATGGCGGATCCAAAATGTTAGATAGTAGGGGTCACTTTTCGGGTGTTCGGGGGCAATGTCCCCAAAACTTTTTTTATACATGCAATGTGAAACTTAAAAAAAATAATGAATTTACCCTCAAACAGTTATTCAAATAGTTAAAAAAATAAAAAAAATAAATTTTTTTATTTAATGCCAATATTATAAATTAGTTTAATTATTACTCCGTATATCTTTAGTGCTACTTTAGAATTTATCTTTGGACTTTTAAATATTTCACTTTAAAATTATATTCTTTTAATATTTAAATATTCAACTTCTCTCATTGTTTTCTTACTTAACACTATTAATTGAGGTCTCTAATATTTTCAATTGGGATCTCTAATATTTTTAGTTGGGGTCATAAATTACATGAGTCTAAGAAACAGTAAAAAAAAATTAAGTATCACAATACATATGATTTAAAAAAACTTAAAAATAGTAGGGGGCCATTTCTCCCAACTACTATAATATGGATCCGCCCCTGACAGTCCAAGTGCACGACTGCCTGTAGTGGTTTTGTGGAGTCCTAAGCTGACGGTAGACCGTGACTAGGTGAACGGTCCAGGTTATCAACCTCCTGGAGAGGTTTAGAGGGAGGGGTTGCTAACATTCCACCATGCAAGGATTAACGGGAGATAGGCTCGACCATTTGTGGTGCAGTGTAAGAAGATCAAGGTTTTGAGGGGGCGATACTAAGCCTTTCGACCTGGACTATATATTAGGAAAGATCGGAAAAATAGCATGAGAATTGCCGAATTGGAAGATGGGGGATTATACAGAAGAGTGGAATACGAAAATTGATCTTTGAAAAAACGATCATGAAGAGAGACAACACAAGGGCTAGACCCGGGTTGAAGTTTGTGGTGGGTGAGAAGCCGAAGCCATGGATACACAAGACATCCAAAGGGGCGAATTTAAGGTGGACATAATTAGGATGATGAACATAAAATGCTTCAAAGGATATTTGTTATCCACGTTTGGAGTTGGTAGGCAATTAATGATATAATTAGCGGTGGGAAGGGCATCAACCCTGAATGACGCGGGCAGACTAGAGTCGTAAAGCAAGGCAATAATAGTCTCAATGAGATGACGATACTTATGCTCTGCGACTCTATTCTACTTAGAAGTTAGGAGCATAAGGGCAAGATGTATGATGGAGAATCCCTAAGTTTTGAAGAAATAATCTAAAAGGAGTCTTAACAAACTGTTTTCCATTATTGCTTTGAAAAATCTAAATTTTAAAGATGGCCTTTATTTTCATCATTTTTTTCAAAGTTGACAACGACTGAGTAAGGCCCCGTTCCGTTCAACTAATTTTTTCTTATTTTTTCTTAATCTTAATAAAATCAGATCAGATCAAATCAGACGAGATCAGATCATATCAGATCGAATCAGATCAGACCAGATCCAATCAGATCAGATCAGATCCAATCAGATCAGATTAGATCAAATCCAATCAGATCAGACCGGATCAGATCAAATCTCATCAAGAATTATAATAATAATAATAATAATAATAATAATAATAATAATAATAATAATAATTATTATTATTATTATTATTATTATTATTAAAAATGAAAAAAATAAACTTTAGAAACAAGTTAAATAGAAAACTTAGAAAGTAATCCTTAATTATTAGACGTCGTAAAAATTATTTTTAAAATACATTGACAATGTCAATCTTATTGTAGTTTTAAAATACATTTTTATTGTTACTTGTAATTTGAGTTTCCAAAGTTTTGATCTTTTATAAGGATGAGATATTTTAATAAAAATACAATCTCTTCTATATTATGATTATTTAAATTTAATTACTTTTTAATGTATATATTAATGAAATATTTATTCTAATGTATATATGAAGTAATTATTAAAATATTTTATTAATATTCTAATTTCACAAAAAGATAATCATAAAATAAAAAAATATTGATTATATTATTATATGAATTATCATTACAATTTTCAAACGTTATTATAAAGTCAAATCAAATTATTGATTTGAATTTTAAATCAAACCATAAGTAATCAGATCTAATCAGATTATATCAGATCAGATCAAATCCAATTAGATCAGACCAAACCAGATCAGATCAGATCTAATCAGATCAGATCAGATCCAATCAGATCAGAACTACAAAAAATCAGATGAGCTCAGAAAAAATAAGTTGAACGGAACGGAGCGTAAGCCTCAAACTTGTGTCTAAGTTGGTACATCCATGTAAATTTGCTAAAATCATAAATAAAGAAGATATAAAAACAAAAACCGCTAACAAATGGGATAGATGTTGGTCCCCAAATATCAGAATGTATTAATTGAATAGGTATTTTTTCTTTGGGTTCAGATAATTGAAAAAGTAAACAAAAAGACTTAGATACATAACTTGACCAACAATATAATGGATCAAAAAATTTAGAACCTAAGGACGATAAGATTGACTTGGCAATAGCAGGAGCCGAATGAGTGAGTCTGCAATGCTTGGTAGACATGGTAACAACTTGACACACAACAAGTTTTGCCTTGGAAGGAGCGTGTATAGTCCATATTCATAAAGGCCTGTGTACCGTACTTGGTTCATGGTGTTATCCACTATATGGAAATTATTAGCATTAAAAACAAGGATACAATTATTATCTTTGGTAAAACGATAGACAAATAATAAATTATAGGTAAGCAAGGGAACATGAGGAAGAGAGGAGAGGTGGTATTTTCCACGAGAAGTGTGGAGATAGCCAAAGCCAGCGTGTTATGG
>OOIL02000824.1:31444-61444 GCA_900332095.2 Cuscuta campestris | reverse complement strand
GAATCTATTAAATTGGTAGTTTATGAAGATGAAGGACAATCATAAATCTAATGAAATCAATGGTGCTGAACGAATGTGCTTTGGGCGGGAAAAGCTTGGGGCGGAATTCCCCTGCTTTTAAGAATAAGATGATTCTCAGGTTCTACATCATCTGAAATATACATTGGGATCCTTAAAATTTATGATATTATATCTCGAGGGTACATTTTATCGATTTAGGCATTAGATTAAAAGTTTTTTTACTTTGACAAATTGAAGAACTTTATTTAAATTTAATAAAATAATGATTATCAATATATAATGTAGTACGGAGTATTTTTCAAAGTAACAAACTTTCAATTATAATGTCCAAATAGACAGAATGTATCCTCGGTGTACATTACCACAAATTTTAAGGACTCCCAAAGCATATTTATCTCTAGATAATGTGGAACCCGATAATTCTTAGCAGGAAATCAAAGGTATCACAGAGTATATCTAATACGGAGTATAATGTAGGGCGTGGGAATGATTTTAGCTCAAAATGAAGGGTGCCCGTGAGTAATTTTATGCTTAATTGAGGTTGGCGCAGAGTAAAAGATAGTTCGAAAAAATGTGGCAAACAAAGTCGCATAAAAAGATTTAGGATCTCAGACTTTGCAAAAGCAAACAAAGTGGCATAAAAAGATTTAGGATCTCACACTTTGCAAAAATTTATCTCCTAAACAGTTCATATTTCAAAGTCACCCTAGAAAGGAAAGTTGTTATACTCCGGGTTTTTTTTTTGAATTAAGCTATTTGTATCTAAAAATTATACCCCACTTTGTATTTCAAAGACATGTACCAACATTTTATGCTAGTGTTTAGGTTTACAATGAAACAAAATATCAGTGCAATTTTTTTTGTTACACTAGCATTTTATGTCAGTGTGAATGAAAATATCAATGTATTTCTTTGAGGTACATTTCTTGGTGTACCCCTACCATGAATGTATTTTTTTAAAAAAAATCACCCTAAATTGGACTAAAACATAGAAAAAAAATACTCGTATCAAAATGAGACTTTCATGTTTTTATTTTCAAAATAGGACTTCACACTGTTGTAATATGACAGTGTACATGTGCTATATTTTTTGATAATGTACATGACCATATAGAAGTCATATTTTAAAATATTTTTAATATTTTACTCATATTTTTGTCTTTCTCTCTAATTTTTTTAAGCAAGAAAACATTTTCGAGGATAATAAGCAAACTAAAAATATCCTACCAATCAGATGCATACTTCGTTGGCTGGCTAAGGGGGTGTTTGTTTTTTGGCCAGAAGAGCTTCTGGCCTCTTTTGTCTGCGTCGCGCAGACGCGCGCAGAT
Source organism: Cuscuta campestris (assembly GCA_900332095.2). NCBI lineage: Eukaryota > Viridiplantae > Streptophyta > Magnoliopsida > Solanales > Convolvulaceae > Cuscuta > Cuscuta campestris. The sequence goes on along the minus strand of OOIL02000824.1, from coordinate 60,095 downwards.
GCTGAGCTCTGCAGATTGTTTTTTTGGAAGACATTTCACTCAAAAAGATNACCATCGTCGTCCACCACCACCGCCACCATCCACCGCCACCACCACCACCGTCCACCACCACCGCCGTCAACATCCACCAACACCCTTCACCACCACCCTCCACCACCACCACAATCGTCCATACACCGCCACCGTACACTACCACCATTAATTTATATAGCAGTCTACAGACATTAAAAAACAAACAGTCACCGCAGACCTTCGGTCCACCACTTCTCCTGCAGATGTCTACAGTAGTGGTCCGCAGACTGCAGACCTTTTCCTGCAGAAAAAACAAACACCCCCTAAGTGAAGTGACGCAAGCACTTAACGCAAATGGCGCAACATCTTTCTAGTCTTCAAAAAAATAAAAGTGGAGGTGTGGGGTCCACCTTTTTTTAAAAATAAATAAAGGAAGCGGGCGTTGCAGTCAATGTCAAAAGAGTAGAACCGACTTCAATTCCTTTCAACTGCATTAGATACAGACTCCACTCTTGCCACCAAGCTATGATTAAAACGTATAAGTTAGCTCCTCTCAATTACTGTTCTGCCAAAGATGGATACTCGGGGATGATGCTCATTTTTTCAAATGAAACAAAATGAATGTCAACTCGCTAGGCCAAACATTTCATTAATTTTATTTTGCTTAGTTTTTTAATATTTACTCCCTGTGTCGCATATATTTCTTTACGTTGCGCAAAACGAATAAAATTTCCAAATTTTTTAAAATCTATTTTATTTAAATATTGGTTTAGAAATAAAAAATAAAATTTACATATTTAAAAACTATATTAAAAGTTCAACAAAATAAGTGGTGACAAGAATATTTTATTTTATCATATAGGTTATAAAAAACACAAATAAATAAAAGTTCTCGTAAAATTAGAATAGTGCTATATAAAAGAAAAATATGGGACCGAGGGAGTAATTAACAAGAAAACCTTAAAATAAAAAAAAGTAAAAAAGTAAAAGATTAAAATAAAAAAGTGACCAAAAAAGAAAAAAAAAGAAACGCCGATATAGAAACGGAAGGAGGAAAAATCATCAAAAGCGATACAGAAGAAAAGGAAAAAAACTAAAAAAGGAGAAAGAGGCGTGAGAGCCATCACGGTGGCCATTACAGGCTCCCAGTCTCCCACACCGTATGGCCCTAGAAAGCCTTAATACTCTCTTCGCCCTTAAATATATCTCACATTTTTATTACTGAGATAAAATATCAAGTTTTTTCAATTCATTTTTTTTAAATATTAGTATAGAAATAAAAAATAAAATTTACATATCAAAAAACTATATAAAAAATTCTTCGAAATAAAAGGTGTCAAAAATATTTTATTTTATCAAATAACTAATGAACATAAATAAAAATTTCTGCGACCGCTAAAAAAGTGAGATATTTTTAGGGAGGGAGGGAATACTTTTTTTCGTCTCATAATATTTTTCATATGTACGCTCTCATGGTCTTTAATGTACGACTTTAATCATTAATATCTGTATTTAAATTTAAATATATTACAAAAATGATATTATATAACATCATTTTCATAATAAATTAATACGGAGTTAAATTTGTATCATAACACAACATTTTTTATATTTTATGAGTAAAGTTAAAAATTTCTGACAAAAAATAGGAAGAAAATTAGAGTATGAAGGTAGAACGTAAAAGCAGTTTTTTTTGTTATATTTTGTATATTCATCCTGCTTCAATTCTTTCTTTGTTGACATTTCAATCTTTTTCTTTTATTCAAAGACTAAAATATGTTCTGCCATTTGCGTCAGCCCACACGTCAATTCTCTTAGCCAGCCAATGAGGATGCACCACGTGGCCGTATTGGAGATATGTGAAGAAACTTGATAAACTAAGCAAATCGCTTAATTATATTAAAATTAGGCAAAATTCACAAGAATACTCCCAGAATTTTCAGGTTTTACATAAATACTCCCAAATTTGTTTATTTACATAGTTACTCCCACATTTGTCTATTATTTACGTCGTTACTCCGTGATTGCTTGATCATCAGTGTTCCTCGGGTGCATTTTTTTAAACAGGGTTCTTAATCTTTTTTTATTGAATTCAAATTAAATTAATATGAACAGACTTAATATTAAACATTAAAAAGATTTAGGAAGTTTGAAATCTGAATTTTTTTTTAAAAAAGTGATGGAAATAAGGGCAATGATTAAGCTTACTAAGACGTGAGAAAGTCGATGGAGAGAATAAGTTGAGGTGAATTTGGTATGATAGAGTGAAAAAAATACATGTCTGCATTTTAACTGCTCACTTAGCGCAAAAAAACGCATCCAAGTAACACTAATGATCACTACCAAATTTGGGAGCAATGATGTAAATAAAAGAAAAATGTGGGAGTAATGATGTAAATAAATAAATTTGGGAGTATTTATGTAAAATCTGTAATTTCGGGGAGTATTCTTGTCAATTTTGCCTTAAAATTATTTAGGGTATACTAAAATACTTCAATCCAATCATAGTATCTGAAACAAGTGTGGAAGTTCTTGTTAGACGTTGTGTCCACGCCTTAGAGCAGGGTGAATAAGGTGTTCGAAAAATTTTCGGAGTTTAATAAATTTGGTGTTGGTAAATGCGAAAGCAATAAATAAACGCAAAAAGTAAAGCGTAAAATAAGAACACACCAAATTTAAGAATGGTTCGAGAAAGCCCTACTCCAGTACCTTAAGGCTCCTTCTTAAGGATTTCTGAATCCACTAAATCTCGGTCTCTTGAACTTCGTCCAAGCACCGCACTAGTTTTGGCAATTAAAGAATCCTTGCCAATAGGATTCACTTCGAGATTTTACAACAACTATCTTGAACCGCTTACAATATAATGAAGATTTCACGGTTATCTTCGACCGTCCCCCTAAGGATTTCAAAGGCTATCCTTGAACTTTAACCGAAGGATTTATACGGCGTTGACCGTTATAACTTGAGATTTTAATGGCTATTCTCGACTGTAAGAAGGTGCGTTTGAAGAACACAAAATATGGGTTGTACACAATGGCTTGATTACAAAGCTTAGCCAATGTAGAACAAAAATATACTCTTTCAAAAATATAATATAAACTTATGAATTTGAGAGTATATAGCTAAAACAAAAGCTCAAAAGTGTGTGTATAAAAATCAGAAGAATAAAGCTCTTGAAATAGCCAAAATATAAATAATTAATAATGAAAAGATTAACACACTTAAAATATAAAAGTAGGATGTTTGGAGCTTTGTTTCATGTTAAAATATGAAGGATTAGACTTGTATTTATAGTGGAAGAGGTTAATTAGCCGCTAGGAGGTGATTAGTATTGATTTAATTCAAATTCAACAATCAGGAACAATGCAGCTACAGATCTGGTACCCTATCACGGTAGGGTGGTACCGTACGGTATCAAGGTACCGTGATCACGGTATGCCCTAGTGTCTAGGGGTACTGGTACCTTCAAAAATTCAAAAATGCTCTTCCTGTACATGTGTTCAAAAGGTACCTAGGTACCAAGGACATGGTATAGCCTACCGTAAGGACGGTATGGTGTACCGTTAAGGGTACCGTACGACTATCCTAGTTTTTCCAAAATTCACCTTAATTCTTCCTGTTTGAATTTAAAACCTTTTTGATACTTGAAAATGTTTATATGATGGTTTTAAACACATTTTGTGAGTGCATATGAGCTTGTGAATATATGTATATAGAATCATACCCTCACATTTGTTTCTACTTATATTCTACGCTAGTTTAGTGTTTCAACGTCATTCTTGAGAACCATATCTTAATGGATTCTTGTTGTACCTGGAAAACTTGAACAAATGTTAGCTCTTATATTGTTTGTTAACATCAAAACACGATCTTAGCAAACCAAGGCTAACAATCTCTCCCTTTTTGGTGTTGACAAACAATAAACTTTAAAGTGAGTTAGACGTGAGTAAAAAATAATAAAGCAAGCAAGCCCCCCCCCCTAAGAATAAGCCTATTGAAAATACTCACTTTGAATTTTTCTTGTGTTTATTAAAATTTTAAGTTTGATGCAATTACTTGCACAAGAATGCACTCAAGTCATGTTGCATATGCACGAGTTTGAAGTATACATCTTCTCCCCCTTTTATCAAAATAAAAAAGGGCATTTAAAAAGTTTAAACATGTATAACTTCTTGAAACCCTCCCTCTATCAAAATCAATTTTTATGAAAATTGATAATTTGGAAATCATCGGGTAAAAGGTGCATTTACAAGAAAAGCCCCCCCTAAAACAAACAAACAAAAAACTCCCCCTAAAATGATGCAAGTTTTGGGATAATTTTTATAAGGCATGATTTTATGTCATTCTTTCTTTGGCTTTGAATACATTTCTTTCCTCTTCACGTATTTCTTCCAATTAAAGGTGCATTTACAAGAAAAGCCCCCCCTAAAACAAACAAACAAAAAACTCCCCCTAAAATGATGCAAGTTTTGGGATAATTTTTATAAGGCATGATTTTATGTCATTCTTTCTTTGGCTTTGAATACATTTCTTTCCTCTTCACGTATTTCTTCCAATTAAGGAAATCCATATACTTGGTTCTCATTGCCTTCTCTCCGTCTTCTTCATCATTTGACTCTTTCGAGGAGCTTGAGTCACTTGACTCTTCACTCGATGAGTCCTTAGCGGCTTTGAAGGCATTCGTAAGCTTGGGATTTTCAAGCATTTATTTCCAAAAAATTGCTGCTGGGTACCACCAATTTTGTAATAAGAACTCCCAGGTCCCATTGTTTTTCAAAATATACTCCGAGGTACCTTAAGATATTTGAAAATTGACTCCGGAGTGACAATCTGTCACTCTCTCTGTTAACCTCCATTCTTTCGTTATCTCCTCCTCCTCCTCCTCCTTCTTCTCCTTTTCTTCTTTTCTTCTTCTTTCTCCTTCGCCTTCCAGTCCATTCCTCCCCCCACCCCCGTTTTTTTTTCTTCTTTTACTTTTTGTTTTTTTTTCTTCTTCTTCTATTATAATTATTAGTATTAATTATTTAAAATAACACTTATTACTTCCTCCGTCCCCCTGTATTTGTCCACTTTCATTTTTACACATCATTCAATGCACTTATTTAATCCATTTTATCTTGTAATTTGTATATTAAAAAATTATAAAAATTAAATATTAATAATCTATATGTTAAGACAAATCAAACAAGATCACACATGACTATATTTAGACTTATACATTGAGAGAATTTGATGAGTCAAAGTGCTAAGATGAACAGTTCCAAAAGTCAAATGTGGACAAGTACAGGGGGACGGAGGGAGTATTATCAATGTAAGATTTTTTTTAGTAGTTTTACTGCTCTAATTTTTCGGCATCCGATGTCTTTCGCATTAGCCACGCATTAGTCATTCGTAGTCGCCATTGGTAGTGGTGTCACGGTAAATCGAGAAAACAAGAGGACTTGAGAAAAATAAGATGAATAAAATATGAAGTAATAATAATAACTAGTGGTATTTGTATAAAAAAGTACAAAAGAAGAAGAAGAAGAAGAAGAAGAAGAAGAAGAAGAAGAAGAAGAAGAAGAAGAAGAAGAAGAAGGGATGTTAACGGAGAGAGTGACGGATTGTCACCCCAGAGTCAATTTTCGAATATCTTAAGGTACCTCGGAGTATATTTTGAAAAACAATGGGACCTGGGAGTTCTTATTACAAAATTGGGGATAGCCAGCAGTAATTTTTTGATTTATTCCTCTTTGATCTTTTTCAACAAAAGTTCTTGAAAACACAAGGAAGACCAAATGTGGACAGTTTCGGCCTTATCACGATTGGATAGTAAATGCACTATACTACTATGCCATTCTTTAGGTAAAGAAAACAAGATTTTCTTATTTAGCTCGCAAGTAGTATACGTCTTACCCAACTTACTCAACTTGTTTACGATCTCGTTGAACCTCATGTTCACGTCTTAGATTATTTCACATGGCCTTTTCATGAAGGATTCGTATTCCGAGTTTCGTAGAGCAATCATAGTTTGCTTGGTTGAGATGTCTGTTGGGAACTACGCTTGGATAGGGAAGCAGAAATATAAAATTTTGATGTCCAAAGGTAGATCCACCCAAGATCCCTTACGAAAACTATACGTTATTGTTTAGAGATATATCTTTCTTGATGAACAAGTAACGACGTGTGGCTGACAAAATTGGTCCAAGAGCTTCAGCCACAAAAGTATATGACCTCTAGTGCGTACACACAAACCTTGAATGGTGTTCTTGAGAAATATTATGCTAGTAATTTTCTCAAGAATATTTTCTTAAAATATAAAATATTTGGAGTAAGAAATTAAAAGAACAAAACAATTTGGTCACTTAATATTTGAGAAGGGAGGGCCCAAAATTCCAACTATAAAATAAGGGAGAATAATCTCCTATTTATAAGGAGTGCAATCCCCATCCCAATCCAATTGGGAATATGCCTTTTGAAGTTTAGGAAAAAATCAAATCTCATTCCTAGTTTAATTACACAATTTCGGTCCTACCATTAATGTTACCTTCCAATTTATTTTGTCAACTTTAATTATCAAATAATTAATCACAAAATAAATATCCTAACATGTTTTAAATATATATTTTACAAATGTTCTATGTGTGTGACCCTCTTCTAGGTTACCCATAACGTTGGCCATGATATTAAAATACTATAAGTGACAAGCGGTATCTAGCAACACATTGTCACTCCCAAGTTATAGATATGAAGCTCTTAGAGAAATTCATTCAACGACACATTTCATTTAATAACTCTGATCTCTTTATCACTAATATCTAGATTTAACACAAGGTATGGGATGTGTTACCTTGTTAAAGTTAAATCGAAGGTTTACTGATTATCTTGATTGACTTGTGGGATTCTAGAAAACATTAATATCATGTATACTAATTTATCTGGGTATGACCATACACTTCCGAAGTCACATCAATCAGTGGGCCCGTTGATATTATACTTTCATAAAGGAAGGGATAAATCATGTCTACATCATTCACATCCTTGCTTAAGTTTTACTATATGCCCAAAACATAATTATACATCATCTAATATCTCAAATTATGCAGCTATGCTTACCAAGAATCGTAATGACTTCAACTCTAAGGATAGTTATATAAATGGTCGTATGAAAATATTAACACATTTCAAGGTATACCCATATAGTATTTTCATGGCGGTTCAATCCTGTAATATATCCAATATGTTTGCCTACGTATAGATTCAGATAACACCTTATCTATAGCCTATGAGACGCAATTATCTCATCTCATACATATTAGTCTTAATATATTATGATGTCCGTATTATCATTATATTCGACTAAAGATATTTTAGATCTAGTCTCTATATTTGTAACAGTCGCACAATCAGAACATCGTAGTTCTCATCTATGTTACCAGAGCACTAATAGATGGACTAAAGCTATGTCTAAAGTACACGAGATTATTTAAACATTCTTCAAAGCCTTTATTCTTGAAATAATCCAGATACAAATCATAAGTTAGCCTCTAGGGCTTATATATTCAATAACATCCCCTTTGTGAGTGGCTTGAAGCAAGTCCCATACCTTCTGAGCAAGGAGTGAGCAAGTCCCATATTATGATGTCCCTCTGTGAGTGGCTTGAAGCAAGTACCTTTTCTGCAGATACATTCCCTTCTTGAATTTTTAAGGCTTCATTCAATGCTTTTACAAAAAGCCTAATGCCTTCTGATTTCCTTCCAACTGGGATGCAAATAGTAGACATCTCCCTTTCAGTTCCTGCACTGATTCTAACGAAACAACCAAAATGGTTTGAGTCCCAGTGGGACTTTACAGTTGCAGTCCCTTCAAATTTTGAAATCACCCATCCCTCTCTAGCCAAAGGTGGGTGGCTTAGGGATTCGGATAGCCAATGAGCAATAGATCGCGAGATAGGAAGAAATATAGACAAAACATTCTTGGATTTGGAAATTAAAAGGTTGTCTGAGACCTGGAATTTGAATACCTTGCTTTCAATCGAAATTGAGACGCTGGAATCACTTTTAAAAGGCCCTTGGTAACGATATGATCTTTCTCTAAACCCATTTCTGGACCGCCATCTTGTTCTAATGTTCTTTGAATCATCTCTCCACCTTGGTGTTTGAGTTCTTCTCTTTCGCGGGGTTATACAACCATATTGGTTGTAGTGGATCGCCTTACGAAATATGCTCATTTCGAGGCTTTGCCAGCGTCTTTTGATGCTCCTAAAGTGGCCGCCTTGTTCTTAGACATTGTCATTAAGCACCACGGCTTTCCGCGTTCTATCTTCTCAGACCGTGACCCCATTTTCTTGAGCAAATTTTGGGATGGTTTGTTTACATTGAGTGGAACCACGCTGAAGCGGAGCACGGCATATCATCTGCAAACGGATGGGCAGACGGAGGTGCGCAATCGCAGCCTCGAACAATATCTACACGCTTTTTGTCACCACCGGCCGCATCGTTGGGTTTTGTTCCTTCCGTGGGCCGAATTAGCCCTTAATTCTACATATCATGAGGGGTTAAAAATGTGTTCTTTTCGAGATTTATATGGTCGAGAGCCTCCGCCACTTATCCCATACACGACTGGTGCAAGCAACATCCAGGCAGTGGACTCGACCTTGAATGAGAGGGAGGCAGTACTCCTTCGTCACCTTAAATTGAACTTGAGGAAAATGCAGCAACAAATGGCCAACAGTGCTAATCAACACCGACGTCATCTGGAGTTTCAAATTGGTGATATGGTCCTCCTCAAATTACAACCCTATCGGCAGTTTTCGGTAACCCGGCGTCAGTCGGCAAAGCTCGGTCAGCGTTATTACGGGCCATTCCAGGTGATTGCACAGGTAGGGAAGGTGGCTTATCAATTGCGTTTACCGGAAGGATCAAAGATACATGATGTTTTTCATATTTCGTTATTACGACCGTATATCCCTAACGGGTCGGGGCCACCCATTTCCGCTCTTCCGTCGAAATTCCGCGATGGGTCTCCAGTATCAGTTCCTCGACGCGCCTTACGCGCCCTGTCAGTTTTGGTCCATGGGACTTTACAGGAACAAGGGTTAATAGTATGGTCGGATGGGTCTTCCGCTGACGCCACTTGGGAACCGACAGCTTATATCCGCGAACAGTATCCAGACTTGGTCCTTGAGGACAAGGACAATTTCGTCGGCGGGGCAAATGATACGGGTCATGCGATCAACGTGGATGAACATTCGTTGGGAGGGCCCATTGGAGACTGCCATACCACGGCATTTGGGCCACGTAACCCAACGACCGGGCCGACTCAAAGATTATGTCTCTTTATTTATTTATTGGATTGTATTAGATTTTATTAGGCGAGCGAAATTATAAGCTCCTTTGAGGATTTCTTTTCGGTTCTTTACCTCGATGCTTTTATTGAACCAACAGGGTTAGGTTTATTTTCTTCTCTATATATACTCGTGTATACAGCCACCCAAGGAACGAAAATAATAAGAAGAAACTAGCATTAGTTAGTTTTATCTTGTGTTTCATCCTTCCTGCAAACCCTAATTCTTCATCACAAACCCTTAGACGGCTGAATCCTCTGTCGTAGTCATTTCGGTCACCGTTAGCATCGGTCTACCACGGCCTTTGCTAACAACTAACCCAAACCCGACTTATCAAATACTCCCATACTTAAGACTTGAACGTCCTCGTTTAAAAGACCAAAAAGAGAAACCATTGGAATTTTTCTATCATCATTAAGAAAGACAAAGTACACTTTACACACCCACACTTAAAACTTTATGCCCAAAACATTTTTGAAAAAAAAGTGAGCTAAAAATCCTACACGGATGTAGAACTAAACAAGAGTACTTATTTAGGTTCTAATAAAAATGATCTAAACTTGCCACAAAAAGTTTCTTAGGGAATCCTATGCTTCAAACGGCTCAATGGCAACGGTAGCAAAATTTAAAAAATAAGCCTAAAAATAAAAGCACACAATTCTCTAAAAATAAAGTGTTCCTAAAACTGGTTTCTTTTTCAGGTTTTAATATCAAGAAAAGTGATTAAAACAACATCTAGATAATATGTGGATTGACAGTTCTAGAAAACAAAATACTAAGGATCCCTAGAAAGATTCAAACTTATTAAGGTCACTTTACCAAGAAAAAGGGCATCAAGACTCAAGACGAGTATATAAAAGAACATTTGTTATCTTTCAGAATAAAGCACAAAGAAAATGAGGTTTATGGGTCAACATTTAAAAACAATGCTCTAAATAAGAAGATATGCAACTAAGAATAACAAAATATTTGGACCCAAAACTTATTTTGAAAAGAAAAAAACAAATTGCCCAAAAATATACTCCCAAAACAACAAAATAATAATGAGAACCTCTCCCCACACTTAAATCATGTATAGTCCTCGATGCATGTATATGATATGACAATAAATAATAAAGATATAACCAAGAGAATAAGCCAAGAGAGAATGGGATGGGGAGATTCACTAAAAAAAAGTATACGCAGCATCAATTCATCACTCCCAATCTTTATCACGCTTTTCTTGGACTTAAAAATCTACAAAAAGAAGGCTAAGACCAAGTATTTTAGCGTTGAAGAACAAAAAAATCAAATTTCAAATATGTATATATTTTTTTCTAATTTAGCACATATAAGCCGTGAAAAGTGTAGAATTTTCATTTTGCACTAAAAAAACAACATACAAAGTGCATATTTTCAGTTTCAGCTCAAAAATCAGATTGAGAAGTGCAGATTTTTTTCCATTAGTACCCAAAAATCAGCCTTAAAAATGCAAAATTTTTAGATTTTCAGCCCATAAAAGATCAAATGTAAACACCCAAGATTTCAAAAAAAAACATAAAATAGACAATGTACCAACACTCGGGCACCTAGAATCGTTGTTTCAAAACAGATTTTGCACCATTTATGTGTAGAGTTTTACTCCAAACAGGCGCTCCAACCTATAACATGATAAATCTTGCAAAAAGCTCTTAAAGTACATGGTTAGAAGCACAAGTAAAAAAAATAAACAATTAAGCTCAACAAGATCACTTTTTTTGTTTTGATTTTATACTTAAAATAACTAAATGAAAGAGAAAAGAAAAAAAAATATTCCTATAATTTACTACAACGACACGGAAGAAAAAAGAATACAAGAAAAGTAAGTTGGTTGTTAAAAAAAATCAAATTAACGACCACAAGGGAAAAAAATTAAGTGCAACAACAACAAGTTAAAGAAATTAAAGTTAGAAGTAAGCATAAGAAATTCAAAGAAAAATTTAAAAATGATATAAACGTAAGTGGGTCATGTTAAAAAAAAATTATTAAAAAGGAAAAAAATGCAATCAACAACTATAAGAGAAAAAAAGTACAACAATTTAAAGTTAGGAGTAAAAAGAACTTTTTTTTAAAAAGAAAAAAAAAAAAACTTAACAAAAAAGTGGGTTGCCTCCCAAAAGCCGCCCGATTTAACGTCAATGGCTAGATACAGTTTAGTACTTGCAAAAACATATTCAAATAAACCATGAAGTAGTAAAGTAAAAATGTTTCTTTAAACAATAAAAAAATAAGATAACTTCAAAATTCAAATTTGATTTCACTTTTTACTCAAGAAGTAACACATTGTAGTCAATTGAGAAGAAAAAAAATAAGGTTCATAGGTGCAAGTTAAAGCTTGAGATCAGATTCTTAAATCAAATTATGAACCTTTTTTCACTTTGAGAGCAATGAGTATATAAGGATCAAGAAGAACTCATGCTAAATGCTCCCAAATAAATTCTTAAGCATGTTTTTAAGATTGGAACTTCAAAATTCAGCATATATGCATCTTGGAACACAAAATCCGCTTGGACATAATAGAAAATTACAGATTTTTTCTTCCAAATCACACTTGAGATCAGATTTTTCTCAAAAATCAGCATAATAGGCATCAAAATCAGCATAGAAACCTCATGATATCCTTCAAAATGTTGTCCCCAAGCAAGATAGAGCAATGATAATTCAAATTTCAAGCATATGGAGCACTCTTAAGGGACAAAACAGCAATAGTACAGGTTTCAGAAAAATCAACAAGTACAAATCAATTTTTTCCTGCATATTTAGCTTGAAGTACATCCAAATCAGCACACAACTCTTTGCATAATCAAACCATACATGTAGCTTAAAAAAATGAATAAATCAGCACAAGTGCAACATATATGACCAATTGGATACTCAAATCAGCAAGAATATATGCAGAAAATAGTGTCAAAATGAAATTTTTATGAAAAATAGGCCTGAAATTTCATGAAAACAACATTTGGAACACAAATTCAGCATTCAAGAAGTCAATAAGGCTGATTTTAGTTTATTCTAGCACACATAACCTCAATTCTATGAATAGGCATTTAAAACAAATTAGAACTCAAGAAAAGAGGCTACTATCACATGCTCACTAACAAAAAAACAAAGAATACAATGGCATACTAAAGTGATTTCATACAAAACACTCCCCGGTAACGGCGCCAAAATTTGTTGAGGACCCGTCGTGCGGTCCAAAACAAATTAAAAATTTATAAAATATCCTTAACCCCCAATATATAATCAAATAAAAACTATAGCTAGGGCAAGTAGATCCCACGGAGAAAATTTGTACTTTTGAAATCAAATTAGCATGCAGACACGTTGTCACTAAATAAAACAAACTAACTACTACACATATTAGAACACTTATAAAACTTATAATAAAACTTATTCAAATAAACATAAGAACTTATAAATAACTTTTTTTTTTTGAAATTTATAAATAACTTATATAAACACTGAACTTATAATATAACTTTTAAAAACAAAATACATATTTAAGATGTACTAAAAAAAGTATAAAAACTTATATTTATAACTTACAAACAAACACCTATACTAAAGCGTATATTATAAACTATAACAAAGGAGGGGAGGTTGAATAAAAAGTAAATATTTTTTTGGTTTTTTTGATAAAATGGGGGAAAATAAGCTCTAAAGATAATCAACTACTTCAACAAAGGTAACCCAAGAAACACCGCCAAGAACCCGAAACAAAATTAAAAAGAGAACAAACACAAGTCAAATATTACACGTATTATAGGCACGTAGACGATATATTACGTAACTTACGCACTTAAGAATAGAAAAAAACAATCAATAGCCGAGTCGATTCATTTCCTTAACCACAATATGGAGGATTGTCAACTCTCCACACGGCCCGGAGTCATGCAATTCAAAGATCCATTTTGAAATATACCTTAGAACCCCAACTCACCAATCAAGCATGAAAAGATACTTCCACTATAGCAAAACTTTATAAAAGAGCGAATTTTTTTCATTCAACTCCCATGCACAATCTGTTCACAAATCGTCAATACCTTATGCACCTAAATAATAAACTTTTTCTCCTAATGAAGAGCACATTTCACAAATTTCCATGAACTTCTCAAACCAATGACGTTTTTTCTATTCACATAAAAGAACACAACATATTTTCAATAAATCAAGAATTGTTTATTGCACTTAAACAACCTCAATTTTAATGAAAATTACAAACAAACACTCAACATAACAAAATCACTCCATAATAGGAAAATGAATCAACAAGGCTAAGAAGTCCAAATTCCTTAAAATCAACAAACACAAGACACGACAAAGAATCACATATGAACTTGGAGTTCATTTAACTATCTTATGGAGCTAAAATAGCTTCAACAAAAACTGAACTCTACATACCAACCTACTCATGAAATCGAATTAACAATTCAACCAATTCAACAACAACTTGTGCAATAATTGAAGTAAATAAGAATGAATCAATTCTCAATCATAAGGGATTTAATATAAACATTAAAAAACCCAAAAAAAACACCAACCATTTTTTGGAATTTTTGAAACTGTTATGGACTAAAACCATTGCAAGGTATGGGACTTGTCCCACATCAGTTGTATGGGCAATTGATGTGGGGTTTATAGGCCAAATGGGTTCCCTCACCTATCAGACTAGTCTTTTGGGTTGAGTTCTTCCGTTTGGTCTGTAACAATGGTATCAGAGCCAACCTCGGAGTGGTGGCCCACGGAGAGGTGGCCTGGCCGTGACCAACGAGGACGTTGGTCCTCAAGGAGGGGCGAATGTTATGGACTGAAACCATTGTAACGTATGGGACTTGTCCCACATCGGTTGTATGGGCAATTAATGTGGGGTTTATAGGCCAAATGGGTTCCCTCACCTATCATACTAGTCTTTGTAAGTTCGTGGGGGGTGCAGCGGATAACAGCAAACACAAGCTATGCAAACAAAACAATCAACTATGTTGTAGAGAAGATGCTGCAGCACTGTCCAGTAACAGATGACGGACAGTGTGCTATAACACTTCTCTGTCACAAGCACACACGTAAAATATGAAGTAAAAACAGCAAGCAAGACACCAGAATTGTTTACGCAGTTCGGAGCAAATTCTCCTACGTCTGCAAGGCCCACGTCCGTGTAATAGCCCTTCCACTAAATCACCGTAAGAATTACACAATGAATCACAACAGAACCTTCTAATGTATTGATTTGTCTACTTACGAATGACTTGACGACAAACTCGGTTTGCGTCTATCTCCACGGCTAGTTACACCTTCTCAAAGATCTTCTTCAAGGACGTAGATTCCAATACACCTTCAAATAAAGACTCTCCTTGATCTACAAAAATCTGCAGGCTATTCAGAAGCTCATAAATCAAGATTGAACCGTTGGAATTCGATCTCCACCGTTCAGATTGAAGATCCACGAGTCCTTAAACTCCTCCCAAAATTTCAGCACGATCGGACAAGATTTGATACTCCAACAGTCGAGAAAACCAGGGCAGTATTTTCTGCAAAAAATCAGCAACAATGTGTATATTGTAACTTCGATAACAGAAGATCCACAACTCCGATTGACGTGAAATTTTAACACGTTGAAGCTCTATTTGTTGAGAACACCCTCTGAAAATTTCAGCAAAATCCAACGATCGGATCTCCGGCAATGATCAAATCTGTGCGGCTGTCCAAAAACTTTTCACTGTCTAACTTTGCACCTTGTTTTTTCTTTTGATTGAATTTGCTTCTGGTTTTCTGTAGTTTTTCACGCACACAACCCTAAGAGAGGGTGAAGATATTAATAGAATAGAATAGCCATGTTGGAGTGTGCTTAGGATTCTCAACCATGGTCTCTCCTTATGAATTGTAAACCAAGTAGGATTAGAATCCAAGTAGGACTAGAATTCTCTCTTTAAGCTCTTTCCACTTCTTCTTCCTTCACATGTTAGGACTCTAATTCTAAATAAAACATCTAAAATAATTCTAAATAAATCTATTCGTTTGTCAAAAAATAATGCCAACACAATGTGGAACTAACAGTCTTTTGGGTTGAGTTCTTCCGTTTGGTCTGTAACAGAAACACACTAACAAACTAAAAATGTAAAATTAAATCAAAAACAAACTTTTACATAGAATTGGAAATAAAATAAAATAAAACTGACAAATAAGGGTTACCACTTATTGAAGAAGATGAAGAAATTGAAGAATTTGGAGCTTGAAGGAACCACCGCCGGACTTAGCCTCCGCCAGACTTAGACTCGTCGCCGGCCGCCACTGATTGGCTCCCTGCGTTGTTCCCCCTCCTAATCTCATCGTTGTCCCCCCAATTTATAGCTTGAGGATTTTTCCCGTTGGAGCGTTTATGCGAATTTAGCGGAGAGACGTTGAAGATCGACTTTGGGCGTTACATCCATCGCGGTTCCAGAGTTGAAGAAGTGGGGGAACAGTACTAGCGGTTTTGAAAAAGCTATCGGCCAGCTTTTTAGTGTTAGCGTTTTGTTTTCAAAGTGATCTGCACGAAGAAGGGGGGAACAACGAATCCAGCTAATCCCAAACAGGCCCGAAGAAGAAGTATGCTGCGTTTCTCTTTTTTTTCTTTTTGCCGTGCGTGAGACTGAAGAGGAGAGAGAGGTGTTGGGCTCATCTTATTTTGTTGATGGGTTTGGGCTTCGGCCCAAAATCAATATCTTCTTTCTAAACTTGAAATGCATTTTGGTCTTTTTGCTACATTTTTCCCCAAAAAATAAGATATTTGATAATTTTAGGTTAGGGAAAATAAAAATAATAGAATTAAAAAGTGATTAAAAAACTACTAATTTTGAAAGTAAATAAAAAGAATTTAAAAATAAGAATTAAAATAAAACTAAGCTAAAAAACTAAAAATTAAAATCTAAAATTATTAAAAATACCTGAAAAAGAATAAAAAGAACTAACCCAAACCCGACTTATCAGATGCTGCAAACTGCTGAAGAGATCTTGACGAAAGGAAAATAAGAATTAAAATTCTGTCTCATAGGCTATAGATTAAGTGTTATCTGAATCTATGTGTAGGCAAATATATTGGATATGTTGCTGGATTGACCCGCTATGTGAATAATATATGGGTTTAAGTTCAAGTGTTAATATTATTCTCATGCGACCATTAGTATAACTATCCTTCGACTTGAAGTCATTTCGATCTTTGATACGTTAAGTTGCATATTTTGAAGCATAGTTTATGCCATCTGAAATATTGGTGGATGTACAATTATGTTTTGGATATGCAATGAAACATACGTGAAGATGTGAATGACGTAGATAGAATTTATCCCTTCTTTAATGAAGTATAATATCTTAGGGCCCACTGGTTGATGTGACTTGGAAAGTGCATTGCCATGCACAAATAAATATGTTATTTGAATTCCACAAGTCAATCGAAGAATCAGTAAACCATCGATTTAACTCTAACAAGGTGACACACCCCATACCATGTGTTACATCAAGATATTAGTGACAAAGGGATAAGAGTTATACAAATAGGATGTGTCGTTGAAGGAATTGCTCCAAGAGCTTTATATCTATAATTTGGGGGTGACAATGTAGGTCTAGATACCGCTTATCACTTGTAGTATTTTATATGTTGACAAAATATGTTATCTATATAGTATATGTTTCGTATATATATGTATATATATAATAAATGTTATATTATTTCTTTTGTGTTTATTACGTGATAATTGAAGTTGAAAAAATTAATTGAAAGCTTCCTTAAAGTGCTATTCAAAACTACCAAAGTGGAATAGGGATGAGATTTGATTTCTTTCCTAAACATTAAAAGGTACATTCCCATTAGGAATATGAATAAGAATTTTGCTCCTTATCAAAAGAAGATCATCCCACCCTTTTTTTATCACTTGTAATTTCGGCCCTCTCAAAATTTTAAGAGACAAAATTTTTATTTTGTTCTCTTAATACTTTACACTAAATATTTTATATTTTAGAAATATTCTAGAGAAAAATTACTAGCATAATTTTCTCTAGAACACTCTTCATAGTTCGTGTGTCTCAACTGGAGGCCATATACTTTTGTGGCTAGCTCTTGGATCAATCTCTCAACCTACACATATAGTTACTTGCTCGCCAAGAAAGGTATGTTTTCTTCAACAATAACTTATAATAATCATAAGAGGTTTTGGGTGGATCTACGTTTGGACACCAAAATTTTGTTTTCCGCTGCCCAATCCAAGCGTAGAACCCTACAGATCTTGAGAGTGCACTTCGGGGGAGGCGTCCTCCTCCCAATTTCCGGCTTCCTGATTCTTCTTGATCGGTTAAGAAGTATAAGCAGAAAAGGATTGATGATCGATTTAATCAAGATAGGCCTGCAAAAAGAAATAGAAGTGATATCATAGATGAAATTATTGATTATAACCCCATTATCTATGTCTATATTTTCAAAAAAAATAATCATGTTTTGCACTTTCCAGAGGTTCCAGATTATCACGTTGGGAATGAGCATTATGAGATCATTTTTTTAAGATTTTGCTTTGTCAAAGCATTGTTCTAAAAGATCAATGGTATTATCCCAATACCAATGGTTATCCTAAAAAAGGAGAGTCCAGACCAGAAAAAATTCTAAATCGCGGTACTCTTAGGGCAATCGATTAAGAAGTGATTAATGGAATCTTCATGAGCACAAAAAGACATTTAAAGGGCCCTGAAACCCAAATTTGGTGAGCTGGTTGCCAAAGGCAAGTAAGTTGTTTGCCACTCTCCAATTGAGAAAGGAAATTTTCTTTGGAAATCACGTAGCCCATATGATCTTTGTCCATTTTGAGTTCGATACGACAGTCTCTAATCTTATTGTAAGCACTCTTAATGGTGAGAGTTCCATCGTGACCCGGGATCCTGGCATATTCATCCTGACCTTCGGTGAAGTTGATCTGCAAGCACAACAACTTGAAAGCAATATAAGATGGAAAGAGGTTAGCGATGAGCGGATCAATTTTACAATTCTCAAATGCCTCCGCAATAGTCAGATTGCTATGATTAGATTGCTATGATTGATGTCCATTTCAGTAAACTATTTAAGGCATCCTTCCCCACTCCAATTAATGTGCCAAAAGTTAGTCCCCCCACTTTTAATACAAACAATTAGGTTGTGCATAAAGTGGGATTCTGCCTTAGAGAGAAGGGGCCAAAGAACAAAATGGAAAGGATTATGAAGATGATTGAAGAAAGTGGCCCAAAGGCCCAAGCTGGGTCTACTTTTTCACCACCATTTCATAGCAAAGGATAAATGAAAGTTATTAATATCACGAAAGTCCAAACCATTTTCCTCAGTAGGAAAACACAACTTATTCCAACTCCACCACACACGCTTGGGGTTTTCTGTATTCCTATCTCAGAGGAAATGGTTGCATTTCCAACCAATTTCCTTCAGAACAGAATTTGGAATCAACCCAGAGGCCATAGCGTGGATAGGGATGGAAGATCAAACATGATTAATGAGTGTAATACGACCCCCACTAGAGAGGAGAGAGTGCTTCCAATCTGCAAGCTTGATGTCAATCTCGTGGATAAAGTGATCAAAATACATGGCATAGACTTATTCCTACCAGTGTACATGTAAGCGCCCAAGTAAAGAAAGGGAAGTGTACCTTTGGTGATACCTTTGATATGTTGAATGGAGAGAATACAACGGATAGGTGTGTGCTTATCCACATAAAGCACTTTTATCTATGTTTACCTGTTGGCCCGAGGCCTCCTCAAAGGTTTCAACAACTTTAAAGAGGTTAACAATAGATCTTTTTGTACGATTAGAGAAGATGACAATATCACCAGCATAAAAAAGGTGAGTGAAAAATGGGCATTCCAATTTTAGAGTGAAAAGGGGTGGATAGGTCATCAAGATTGATATTAGAGATATTTCTAGAAAGAGCTTCCATGACCAGAATAAAAAGAATGGGGGAGAGAGGATCACCTTGCTTAACACCACGTTTAGAAGGGGAAAAACCGCACGGTTGGCCATTAACTAAAATGGAAAACCAAGTGCCAACAAGGTTATTCATAATAAGATTGGTAAAAGTAGTATGAAATCCAAACCTGTTAAGCACCGCCATAAGGAAGTTCCAGTCAACCCTGTCAAAAGCTTTGCTCATATCAAGTTTAAATATAACATTACGACCTCTAAGTTTTTTATCAAGAAGGTGGGTGATCTCACGTATGAGAAGAATATTATCACTAATCTCTTTCCCTTTTGAAAAGCACTTTGCTACTGTGAAATGAGTTTACCATGAACAATATTGATGCGATGAGTAAGAATCCTAGTAAAGATTTTATTGATAAATTACTAAGGCTAATGGGTTTGAACATAGCAAAAGAAGAAGGTTGGTGATCTTTGGGAATCAGCACGACGAGAGTGTGACCAATACTCTTCGGAGCATTAGAGATGTAGGAAATTACAAAGGAGTGGCAACTCTTCTTATCTTAGCAGCCCTTTTCTCATTAGGAGTGGCAACTTCAAACTTGGAGAAAAGTTCAATATTTACAGGAAATGAAGAGTTTCATCGATGTTATTTTTCAAGAAAGATTTGATTCTACGATAGACTTAATGCTATACTGGCAAAAAAAACATAAAAACAAAATGCTTCCCATATATAAATGGACGAACGGTATCTCAAAATTCCGCATTCTGGCCATTTGATCCGGATGGTGGCATGCCATAAATGACATTAGAAAGTGCCACTGCACCTAAGGTAGAACAAAAGGGGTTCTTATAGTATAGTGATGGCTTTCATCACACTCCTTGGCACGCACCATCAATCAGAAAGTCTATTCCTATAGAGTTAGGGCCTGTTTGGGAATAGCGTTAGAGATTAGCGTTAGCATTTTGGATAAAATTTTAACGGTGCAGATTACTTTGAAAACAGTAACGATAAACGCCGGCCGTAGATAGCCTTTTCAAAACGCTAACGCTAATCTCTGAAAATATTCCCAAACAGACCCTTAGTTTACCATTACTGCTTGTATTACTCCGTATTAGATTTGTTTGTTAAACTAAACTTACCATATTTAACTTCTTTGAAATCATTCATATATTCAGAGTACGAATTGGATTAAATCCAGTAAAACATACTCCTTCATCCCCACCCACGTTATTTACTTCTCGTGGTAGTGTTCATATCTGTAGGCAAGCGTTAATTTCTTCTTGAATTATTTTTTGAACTCTTCTAAATCTTTTTCCTTGTTGTTCGTGAAGTTTGGGCGCTCATTTTCATTGGTGGATTTTTTGAATTCCATTCAAATTTTAGCTTTATCAGTGTTGCCCAATTTTTAAACACTGCTCATATTCATCGCAATTCCGATGTGTGGAGGACTCCTTTTGCATCTAAATTCGGGCTCCGAATCGAAGATCACAAGGAGGAAATATAAGGATAAGAGTCAGCCCCCTCATCGTGAAATTGAGCATGGAGTCATGAAGATGAACGTGAGCAAAGGACACCTCAAAGAAGCTTAGCTTGTTCTAACTACGACCAAGGGTGGTGGTGTAGCTACTGACACGAGGGAATTGGATGACGATGGTGCTCAAGGATGGGCATTTGTGACATTTTAAATCTCACATTGGTTAGTGTCTCAAAACAAAAATGGACGAACAGTCAGGAACGGTAAGAGTAATATTTTGTGTTGTTGCAATCAGACTCCTTTTAAAAAGAGTTGGTTCCATAATCAGTCTTTTATAATAGGGGATTCCCACATTTAGTCCTCTATTATTAAATATTACTCAATAATCCTTCTTTTATGGGTGTCTTTTCACAAATGGTCTTTTTTTAATCTTCTGCCATGTTAGTATTAATTCAAAGACTAAAAATATAATTTGAAATAAATCTTATGTCCGGTGACGTATTTCAATATTGGTTAGACGAATAACAAAAAGATAATGACTGTGACTGTGAACTAGGATTCCGACAAAAGACCACATATGTAGAATATAGTTGCAGTAGAAAGCAAATGTAATTCACAAATGACACATCAAGAGCGGCCTTTGGAATTTTACAAGATAAGAAAGATATATTATCATTTTGAAATTACACTTTAGTTCTCAAATTAACACCAACATGATTGACAATTAAAAAAAGACTATTTATGAAAAATACCAATAAAAGAAGAACCACCAAAGTAATATTTAATAATATATGATTAAATAGGGAAACCCCCATGTTATAGAAAATCAATTATGGTATGTTTGGGAACATGAATTTGGATTTCAAATTCGGATTTGGCTCAAATTCCATGTTTGGGAAACTTACAAATTTTGAATTTAGATTTGAATCAAATTATTCTCATTCATAACAAAGTTTAATTTTAAATCCATGCGCCTCCCCTTGTCATTTGAAATCAAAGATTTCAAATTTTAGAATTGAAATACATGATTTGAAATAAAATCCTAGTTGCCAAACACTACCTTATGGAATTTACTCTTTTATAACACAATTTTTTTGGTGTGTAGGGGTGATTTGATCATAAACAAACAATGGAGATTCTTTTGCTGTGACAAGAAAAAGGGACAGGATACTTTCACTATAATAATACAATTTGTTAAGAGAATTCAGCCTGCATGCTATACAGGGGACTTTTTCACATGATATACATATAGACTACAACATAAAGTGAAATGTGTAGCAGCAAAAGAAAAGAAAGATGGAATGATATCTGGACAAACAAGACTCTGGTTTCAAGTTAATGGCACATCCAGATCAAACAGATCAACATTTGAAGCCTCCACAAACTGACAAAACAATGA
Source organism: Cuscuta campestris (assembly GCA_900332095.2). Lineage (NCBI taxonomy): Eukaryota > Viridiplantae > Streptophyta > Magnoliopsida > Solanales > Convolvulaceae > Cuscuta > Cuscuta campestris. The sequence continues at coordinate 37,946 of OOIL02000824.1, read as the reverse complement.
TGAGAATTAAGGCGAAAATAATCCCAAGAACAATGAGCTTTATCTTCATATTCTGCAACCACATCTTCCTCCTCATCTGAGTTCCTTGTGTTCTGAAATCTTGTGCCTACAAAAAAGAAGTGCGCAGCAAACACTTTATACCGAGTTTTTTTTTTATGACAAAACTTTGTATTTGTTGCATAATTAAAAATTAAAATACACTGTCCATCTCCCAATGAAGAGAGCAAATGACAAGTTTTAGCAAGGTAATTTTTGGTGCTGGCTTTCCTAATGTGCCCTTCAATTGAAGATTTGTTGGGGAGGCGACAATTTACAGTTTTTAGGCTTAAGGGTTTTCTTGTCTATGGGTACTTCAGATACTTTCTCCGTCCTGCCAAAGTTTTCCAACTTTTTTTTTCATCCGTCCCAAAATAATTTTTTCACCTTTTCCCTTTTTTTGGGACAATTTATGTGGTCCAAAATACTTCTAAAGAACTTCTAACCGCACACTTATTTTTTGATATTTTTCATCATCATTTCAACATTTTTCTCAATATCCGTGAAGTCAAAGTGAGAAAACTAATTTGGTGCGGTGGGGGTATTACCAGTGGAGTAATATGAAAGAGCAAACTTTTTCTTTGTAACAGACGCACACCTAGAGTTAGTGATGGGGCTGGACTTATCTCAAAAAAGCCCCAATTTTGAAATGATCATTAGCCCCATAAACGTAATACTCCCATCATCCCACAAAAAGGTTTTACATTACTATTGACATGCTCAAACTATATCTTTTTTAATCACATATTCTCATTGATCATTTGACAAAATAAACGTCACATCTTGTTTTATAGAACATTTGATGTAGTTTTTAAACATGCAGTTTTTATTATTAAATTTTACACCAATTTTCATATAAACTGAATTGAAAATAATTTCAGTCAAACATCATAAACCAAACATATAAAGAACAAACACACCACATGGAAGTGCAAAGTTAAATTGAAGACATCTTAAAAAGATAAATGGGAACTTAATTGGAGGCAGGAGGGAGTATTAGACAAATCTATGGAGTTCATTGCTGTTAGCTGACTTAGTTCTCCACATTAGGATAATTTTTTTAAGTGACAAATAGGAACTTAAGATGATAATTATGATTGCAATTTCTGACCTGTGAACGAAGGTTCTCGGTTTTATCCACCAGAATCTCAATCTTCTCTCCACGGTCAAGAACCTGTATGATAAACTTTCATCATCTAACTGGAAGGAACTCTTAATTTTCATTCTAAAGAAACAAGAAATGTCTGAGAACTTTACCTTTTCAATGTTTTCCATCATCACCCCTTTGACTTCTGAAACCTGAGCTTTCACCTTTGCGAGCTTACCAATCTCCTCCGGATGGTCCACACAATACTGCATCTGCTCCTTCATCTTGGGCCTATACATAAACAACAATCCATTGTTTTAATGATTGTTACTCCATCAAACAGAATAAACTAGAGTGGAAAAGCTAGACTGTAATAGGTAATGGTGAAAGATAAGCTACCCAAACTCTTTATTCAAGCTTCCAGCAACAGCTGTAGTAGCTTTTCCTCCTCCATATTTCTTGGTAAATTCATCCTTAATGCGCTCAAGAAATGCAATGGGGATCTGTCTGCCAACAGATTCTACAGCAACCACACAGTATGCTGTTGTGTGGAAGTACAATGAGTTAGGAATGAATAAAGAAAGAGAACCCATAGGTAGTATCAATTAAGTGATTAACTAATTTATTACATGGTTTTTATAACAAGTATCTTATTTAAAAAACAAATAGGATGGGTGTGACTTATGAACCACAAAAAACCATACAGATTAAAAACCACAATCAATGATCAATTTAAGGTGAACATAAATTCCTCATAAAATTCTTCAGAGTGGCTAACTAGCATACAGCAGAAGTCAAAGAAATGGTAAAAAAAATGTAAATCAAGTATTCCATCTCGTCTAAATAGCATGCCAAATTGATCCCATTGATCATGCTGAAACCATTGCTTGCAGTCTTGCACTAGTAGTACATCCAAATTATTTCCATGAAACAGCATTGATGGGATATATATGCACTTTAGCTAGAGAAGCAATCATGAGTAGCAAAACACAGGATAAACCCCCAACTTTTATTAGATTTACAAGATCGGTAGAAGGTTACAATTTCTATAGCGAATCCAGAATTTGTTTTTTTAATTACATCATAGCTTCTTTTAGTAGCATTGTTAAATGATTATTTCCAAATTTTAAATTCTGACCCCACTGATTTGGGTCAAGGCTTGCAGCTGTTATTGATTAGGACATTACTTGGAAACATTGTTTTCAGGTAGCATTTTGGATAATTGAATACAGATTGACTTTGGAAAGGTTAAAACTAAAATATGTCATTAGAATGTCTTTTCAAAACTCTAAAGCTAAGTGCTAAAGTTGTTGCCAATTTTTAAATCCTGACCGCATTGATTTGGGTCAAGGCGTGCAGCTGTTATCGATTAGATTTAGGACATTACTTGGAAACATCATTTTCAGGTAGCGTTTTGGACAATATAATGCAGATTGACTTTGAAAAGGCTAAAGCTAAATGATGTCATTAGATGGTCTTTTCAAAACTCTACGGAAGTTGTTGCCAAACGGACACTAGGTTTGGATCTGTTTTCCATTCTCAAAATTTCCGATCTACATTTCATTTTATAAACTCTCATTTTTTCATTTTCTATTTTTCCAATTCCAGATAAAAAATATATTTTCCAAATACTGTTTTGTCATTTTAAATTTACATTTCCAGAAACAAAAGCATATGCATTAACACAAAATGATAACTTTACCACCAACCATAACATTAGTCATCAAGAAGCAAATGTCTTTGTAGGGAGGGAGTGTTGGAGACTTAGAAAGAAGTCATAGTAGACTGAAATGAAATGTTGACTGTTGGAGGCATAATAACAGACATCAAAACATTAAGGCTTCATGAGCATGTCATTGATTTCAGAAATCAGATTAAGACTTTGTTGCTGTTATTAGCTTTGTCCAAATCTGGAATTAAAGAAGGTTGCAGTCTCCAGTCTCCAACCACCCTTTTCTCCAAATTAGACATTTGTTCCTCAATATTGACATTTAAAAAATTGGGAGATCAAATCGTGTTTATTAAATATTCATAGAAAGCTAGAGATTATCTTCTGTTAGCACGTCAAAGCACTAATTCATGACATTTTGGATATAAAAATCGGATCTAAACTCCACACCTCAAATTGCAACCAAGCTGAATGAATTAATTTCCAAAAATATAACATAAATCTTTGCATATTTCATATTTGAAATGCGATCTAAAGTTCTAAGCTATTGTCCTCAAATGGAAACGACATTTAAAAAGGTTATACACTTATACATTCAGTAAACTGCGGATTAAAAGGAAGAAAAATAAAAGCAGCGCTCTCACCAAAACAGTCATCAGATAAGACGGATTCAAATGAATTGGACGGGAAAAGTCGAATCTATAGCAGCAGATGACGAAGAAGAAAACAAATGGACTTACTGAATCCATCATCAACAAGGTAGTTGAAAGTGTAGCCATCGCAGTTGTAAGTGAACTTGTTGTTCATAGAGGGAAGTTTTTGAAGGCACTGCGAAGCGATGCTGGTGAAATTTCCAGTGAACTCCGTGTACTCGGAGAGGATCACCGTGCCTCTCGCAACGAAGCTGTAGATCAACGACTGCTGTCCCACCATTTCCCACTGGTTTTCTCTCCAATCAAACCCTAGTCAATGGAGCTCTAGAGAGAGATAGAGAAAGGCGTTAAAATTTTGATTCCGGTGACCAGAGAGAAAGGGGACTCGGCTTGTTTTTTCCCTTTTTTATTCAAGCCTTTTCATTTACGTAACATAGGAAAGAAAGCGCGTGGTAGTAGACTCCATTTTACTTGGCAAAAATCGGCGCGGTATCATAGCAACTCCGTTGTCTCCGTCACATTTTGTGTTTCTAATTTCAATGCGCGATTATACTCCCTCCGTCCCAAATTATTTGCTTTTTCAATAGTCACGAGAATTTTTATTTATTTTTACGTTTTTATTGGTTATTTGATAAAATAAAATATTCTTGACACATCTTATTTCGAAGAACTTTTCATGCAGTTTTTTGATATGAAAATTTTATTTTTTATTTTTATACCAATATGTAAATAAAATGAATTGAAAAAACTTGATATTTTGTCTCGGGAATACAAATGTGGCAAATATTTAAGGACGGAGGGTGTACATTCTGTTGTACCAAATTTTGGGTACAACCAAGAAATTATTTATGCTAAAGATTTTATTTTATATGAGAATGAATACTAAGTTATTTGAAAATGAGTACTGTTTTACTTCAGAATGAACATTACATTATTTGTAGATAAATATTACAATTATATTAAACCAATGTGTGAAAATGAGTAATGCATTATTTTAAAATGAGTATCACGCTAATTATATTTGTTCGAGAATGAGTATTATTCTATTTCAGAATGAGTCCAACCATAGATGTACCTATCTTTAGATACATCTGGTTGTGTCATATACCTTCTCCATTAAAACGGGGTTAATAGGATGAATGTCTATCACTTACAAATAGGGTGTCAAAATTTATTTTATTATTAAAAGTTATTTGTAAAGTTTTTATGGTTTCTAAGTATATCACAGGTACCTCCCATACCTATTTTTAAAGCAAAAATGACATTTATACTCTTTCTTTTCCTCTAGCTTGATTTTCCATCGTTATATTTTCTTTTATTATACAAATTTATAAAATAAAATGTACGCTCCCATCTTAAATCAAAATTTTTTCGATTATGTATTTTTGAAAAAAAGATTTTTTTTGGAGAATGTTACAAAAGAAAATGAAAAACAAAATATTATGTACAAAATAAAAAAAATAATTGAAAAAGGTAATGAAAAGAAATAAAAATATAAAAAACGGTCTTTTTCTTGAAGATATTGAAAAACAAATGGCATAAATGTCATTTAATTCTAAAAATAAGCATGAGAGGGCGTTTGTGCACAATTTAAAAATCACAAGAATTTTACAAATAACTTTTAAAATAGAGAAAGTTTTGGTATTCTTTTTGTAAACCACAGGGGGCACCCATGCTATTATCTCTCATTAAAACTATACAAATACAAGAAAACCACATTGTACTCCCTCCCCCCAATTTGAATCTTTCCGATCCGCGTTACGATGTTTGACCAACTTTATTTTCAATTCAACTTATTTCATTGTAGGTGTAAAATTAAAAAATAAAAAGTTATATGTTAAAAAACTACATCAAAAGATGTACAAAACTAGAGTTGACATGGTTATATTATTTTATCAAATGAGTAAAAAAAATCGGAAAACAAAGTATATAAAGTTTGACCTTGTAAATAGTGTATGTAAAGATTCAAATAAGACGGAGGGAGTTATTTAATTACGGGGTATTAATGAGTGTTTCTCTCACTACAAGAAAACTGTCGATCTGCCACGGACAATTGTTGTTGCAGAATTTGAAATTCCGTGGCAGATTTAGAATCTGCGATGGACCTGCAACAAAATTATTCCGTTGCAGAAAACTTGTGGCAGATTTAAAATCTGCGACAGAACTGAAAATCCGTGGCAGATCTGCAACGAACCTGCAACGGATTCGTCTATTTTTGCAACCCAAAAAATCTGCGACGGAAGTCCACACACCGTTGCAGATCTGCGACGAAAGCAGCAACGTACTACTCCGTCGCAGACCGCCTGATCGCAGCTACTAGTTTTTGCTGTTTTTTGGCAGTACCTATTAAAATTGGGGGCAAAACACATTCAATTTTCACACATAATTCTAAGCAAGATATTAATACGAAATACATAATTCAAAACTAGATTAATGAAAACTTCACGTGCAAATGTAACATAATTCATAATATTGTAAAAACACTAAATATTAAAGTGTAGTGTCAAATGTCAAAGGTGTCAACAAATTCCGAGCTGCCCTGCACCTCCCGGTCCATCATCATTGCCTCGTGTAGGAAGGTTACCACCGAACACAAGTAATCGAAAGCTCTCTCAAGATTGTTATAAGCAGCACGCAAAGCACACATGACTGCCTCCCGGTCCCTATTGCCCCCGCCAATTTTAAGAATTTCTGGAATTGTGGACTCTAAGGTACTTCCTGCTACAAGGTTCGATACTGCTTGATAATAGACATCTGGCTCAGAACTGAGCAAAAATAAAAACAAAAACAAAAACAAAAATTCCTTAAAAGGTAATAGATAAAAAACCAAATTGTGGTCTTGAAACATAAACTTTGGGTACATATTAAAATTTACTGTAAAACAAATGTAAGACAGTTTCTCACACAGAAGAAGCCGAATTTGGAAGAGTTGTGGCAGATTCGGGAGCAGAATGTGGGAGTGTGGGCTGCACATGAAATTAGAGCAAAATTCATATTCAAAGAAGAGTTGCACAACTAATCAAGATATAAAACGTGATTATATTATAGGGTTCATAC
>OOIL02000824.1:14318-31210 GCA_900332095.2 Cuscuta campestris | reverse complement strand
AGCAAAGGGTTGTGAATCAGTTGTGGGATCACCCAAAAGGAACACCAGATAGTGGAGTTAAAAACTAATCTGCATTAGACCTCTTGCACTGTGAAGTGCTCGAATTCCCAAATTGGCCAAAAATCACAATTCTTTGTTTGGAAAGATCACAAAACTTTAGAATGTGATTAGGCAAAGAAAATCACTCAAAATACCTCAAAATTGGCTTTAAATTTGAACGGGAAGCATTCATGAAAAAGGCATCTTACACTGACCAACAGTCTTGCTGTTCTCCAAAACTTTCCCAGAACTGATCAGTTTTAGTTCACTTGGTTCCTTAGGCACAATATTTTTACCTGAAGTTAAACAAAACAAAAAAACACATTTGATTCATTAAACCAAGAATATCAACCACATTCATTACCGACAAACCATAGCAACAATACGACAATTTTATTAAACCACAAACAACAATCATTTAACTACATATATCACAAAATTCAACTAAATTTTACTTAAATTCTCAATAAACGTCAAATTAACTAATACAATTTCAACAAAAATTACACCTTAAATACTATCAATTTCACAAAAAAGTAGTGCAATTTTTACCCAATTTCATATCAATTTAAACTCATATTCACCCAATTTGAACTAAATTTCACCACAAATGCACTAAATTTCACACAAAACTTTTCAATTTCACAAAAAATTACAATAATAATAAACTGTATAAAATTTAAAAAAAACACCTTGAGAAGAAGAGGAGGTCCGGTGGGGGAAGATGGTGGTCGAGACACTCGTAGCGGCGAGGGGTGGAGACCCTGGCGGCGGTGGCGAGGAGGGAGGGAGATCTGTGTTGGTGTTTATTAATTTATTGTTTTTAATTAGTTTTTACGGAGTAGTTTATAAGTTTAAAAAAATAGTATAGATAAAATGACTTAAATAATATATACTCCCTCCGTCCCTAAATAGATTACAATCTTTTTTTTTCTCTCTTCTCGATAACTTTTGTTTGTTTACACGATTTCATCAAGTATTTGATAAAATAAAATATTCTTGTCACCTCTTAATTCGTAGAATTTTTGACGTAGTTTTTTAATATGTAATTTTTATAATTTATTGATATACCAATTTGTAAATAAAATGATTTCAAAAAGTAAGAAATTTTACTCAGTAACCCGCAATTTGTAATCAAATTGGGGACAGAGGGAGTAAGTCATTTGGAGATATTCATAATATGCGAGTGATAGTTTTGTAAGTAATTTGCTCAAAATGGAGAAATGAACAAACTGACTTTAAAAAAGTAGGTAAGACCTACTTATTTTTCTAGTTTATAAGCAACTTAAAAGCACATAGAAACACATCATCTACTAACTTATAAGTTAAAAACATCTTATAAACAGTTTTGAACGCCTACTTAGTACTACCTCCGTCCCGCTATATTCGTCCACTTTTGACTTTTGGAACTGTTCATCTAATTAAGCACTTTGACTCATTAAATTCTCTCAATGTGTAAGCCTAAATATAGTTATGCGTGATCTTGTTTGATTTGTCTTAACATATAGATTATTAATATATAATTTCTATAATTTTTTAATATACAAATTACAAGATAAAATGGATTAAAGAAGCGTATTGGATGGTGTGCAAAAATGAAAGTGGACAAATATAGTGGGACGGAGGGAGTATTTAAAAACTCCATTTTACTTCCACAATGTCATTTATCACCTATATTTTTTGGCAAAATGGGACACTCTCAATGATTTTAAAAGAGTAAATTCCCAAAATAGTCCTTTGTAATAAGGGCTTTTCCCAAATTAGTCCTCAATAAGTTTTAATTACCTACATGGTCTTCTATAATTGAGATTTATTCCCAAAATAGTCCTTTGTAATAAGGTGTTTTCCCAAATTAGTCCTCAATAAGTTTTAATTACATATATGGTCCTCTATAATTGAGATTTATTCCCAAGATGGTCCTTTATAAATAATGTTACTCAAATGAGGATTAATTGAGGATATTTTTTTCTCTGCTAAATTTAGAATTAATTCTTAAAATAATCATTTATAATGAAGTGCTTTCCCAAATTCGTTTTTCTAATTATAGATGTGTATTTGATTTGAAATTTAAAAGATTTTCTTAAGTTTTAAATAATTCATAAATTATTTATGAGTAAATTCTCAAAATGGTCCTTTGTAATAAGGTATTTTCCAAAATCAGTCATCAAATGAGGATAAATTGGGAGATATTTTGGTATTTTGATCATCCAAATTTAAAGTACATTTTCGAAACAATCATTTCTGTACAACTAAATTGTAAAATTTTAAAAATACATTGACTATAAATAATGTATGAATTATTTAAAACTTAAAAAAATCTTTTAAATTTCAAATAAAATATACATCTTTGATTAGAAAAATCGTTTTGGGAAAGCACTTCATTATAAATGATTATTTTAAGAATTAATTTTAAATTTAGCGGATAAAAAATAACGTCAATTAATCCTCATTTGAGTAATATTATTTACGAAGGACCATCTTGGGAATAAATCTCAATTATAGAAGACCATGTAGGTAATTAAAACTTATTGAGGACTGATTTGGGAAAACCCCTTATTAAAAAGGATTATTTTGGGAATAAACCTAATTATAGAGGACCACGTAGGTATTTTAAACTTATTGAGGACTAATTTGGGAAAACCCCTCATTACAAAGGACTATTTTGGGAATTTACTCATTTTAAAATGAAAGAAATATTTCTCTTGTTACAAATGTTTCTTTTAATATTGACTTTTTGACACTAATTCAATTGGAGCACTGACGATACACTATTCGTAAAATTGTCAGTTTATACCCCCAAATTTCGTGAATCGTATGGTGTGTGTGTTGAAGTCCTATGGTATGTTTCACATGCACATGCAGATCGTTCCATACTCTTTCTTAAAGATTACATTTATCAAATTGAAGTATTCTGGTACATCTTAAAATTATTTTAATATGAAATCATTATATACGCGATTTGCAAAGCTAACCCACTTTTCACATTCCATCGATCATATCTAATGCTGCTATGCAATGTGTCTATCGCTCGCGTATTTCCAACACACATGAGGCATCTTGAAAGATATTCATGTTTCTTTCAATCCAAGTATAATGGTGAGTTGTAGTTGTGCTTCAAACTAGATATTCATAATTCTGTTAAGCATAATGTTAGACAATAATAGTAGTAATCCTAATTATAGTAGTACGTATTCATATAATGGTTAGTTTCTATATTAGGTAGAATCCTAAATATGTCAAGATCTACCCCACTATATACTCTCGTATACAAATCATTATTCCTTGAGTAAAATCATCATTTCATAATTCAACATGGTATCGGAGCTAGAGATCTTCTCTCCTCTTTTCTCCTTCTTACGGTAAACACACAAAAACGGCAGGGCTGAAAAACCCTAGACGCCGCATCTTCCTCTTCGACTGGCTTCATTGGCGTCTTTGTTCTACTCCATGGCACCTGGTTCTGGTGATCTTATGGATCGTCTCCACGCCAGATTAAAGTTGTTTATTCAGAATCTCCAGTCTCTCACGCTAATCAAATTAAATGATACCAACTATCCATCATGGTCTTCTAGAGTTCAAGTCAATCTTATTACACATCGTCTTCTTTCCTATGTTGATGGAACCGAACCGGTGCCTCCTCCGCTCATCGTCGACGACAAGACCCCCGTACCAGCCAAAGATTCTTCATGAGTCATGAAATCTAATGCATCCTATGAAACCTAGATGATTGTTGATGCACAAATTGGGGCATGCCTCTTAGCTATTGTGTCTCCTACTGTGCAAGCACATATTCACTATCTCTCATCCTTAGCGGAAATTTGGACTCATCTCTAACAAAAGTACAATTTCTTGTCGAGAACACATATTTTTTAACTCAAGAAGTGTCTTCATGGTCTCCGTAAAAGGCACTGGCTCCATGAAAAAATATATTGATATTGCACTTGGTATTGTTATGTCTCTAAAACTGGCTCACGAGCTCAGACTGGAACATGATCTTATTATGTGTGTACTATGTGGTATTCCTACCAAATATGCCTCCCTCAAATAGAATGTTCAGACGAACATCAGCTCTCTGACTTTTAATCAAGTCTCCTCGTGGTTATTGTCCGAAGAATTAAATAATCAACTTGAGCAAAAATTATAGATTGGTGACTTTTCTTTCTCCACTGATGTTCATAATGCTCTCTTTACTAACTGTGGAGGAGGTAGGGGACAAGGCCATGCCGACGCTGACTGCGGAAGGGGCTGTGGGCCCTTTTTGGAGGTCGTGGGGGACGGAAGCAGTCCATCAGTTGACCTTACTCTAGAGGCAATGATACGGGCGGTCGGCCGCCCTTGGGGGGCAACTCGGGTAGTCGCGTATGTGGTGGCTAGCGATCTAGTCTAGTGACTTATCAACTCTATGGCAATCCTAGATATGGTGTCTCGAATGTTGGCACTCTTATGACGAATCGTACTTGAGTCCCCTATAAGCATACTACTTTGAACATCACTCTCAACTAAGTCAGAACTGGCACCTAAACACTGGTGCAAATGCTCATGTCACTTTTGATTTGACAAGGCTGCAACTTTCTTCACAATATCAAGGCACTGTATCTATTACCACTGTGAGAGGTTACACTTTCTCCACTACTCATATCGGCTCAGATAATCTCATCACACTCACATGTGTTTTCCAACTAAATAATCACCTTCATGCCCCCATCCCTTAAATCTCACCTTTTATCTGTCCATCAATTTACCTGAGAAAATAATTATTCTCTCTTTTTTACCTCTAAGGACTTTATGATTCCAGAAAACATAATCAATCAAGTGCTTTTCGAGGGCCCCTGTGAGCATGGATTGTACTCCCTTCCATCATTCTATTCCTCCTATCTTTATCTTTATATATACAATGGTAAGAGGCAAAAATGAACAGTGTTCCCGCCTCTTTTTATTGGGCCGATTTAGTGGGCTTTAAGCTGCAAGGTAATGGGCTGAGAATTCTGGCCTGTTAAAGGTTAAATTTTCTGTAAAATGTCAATTCTGAAACCCTTGGACATTGTGAGGACGGCAGCAGCTCTTGAACAGTTTTGGTTTTGATGGTGATGATGAAAGAAAATGCCATGCATAGGGCGGCTACATGACTCAATGGGTTTTATGGGTGCCATGCGTATGGATAAATGTGTATGGCATGAAGCCACACACCATAAAGTAAGTAGTCTACTTTATCTCAAATCAACATTTAATAACCAGATTTTACAAATCTTTTCTTTATCTTTTTTGTCAGTCCGTATCTCAAATGTCATTAATGACTGTGGTAGAACCAATTTCTACACAATAAATACAACACCAAATTGATATCTTCCATTGCATATCCTCATCTTCAAAATTCTGCATTGTAAAGATGTTGTCACAGATAAAAACACACGCGGCAAGAGGTAAGAATACAAAACATTGAGAATAATATTTGCATTTACTATTTATAAAGTATAAAATAGAATATAATCTTGAATACAATTTCTCTAATATAAAAATTCAAGTTAAATTTTTAACCAGATTCATACATTGAAACAAAAATATTATACACATTATTTATTTGAGTGTTAAACCAATAAAGGAATGTATTTAAAAAATTCACGCAAAAAAATACTCCCTCCGTCCTATATCTTTCTTCCCGTTGCGCAAAACGAAGAAAAATTCCAAGTTTTTTCAATCTATTTTATTTAAATATTGGTATAAAAATAAAAAATAAAACATACATGTTTAAAAACAACATCAAAAGTTCAACAAAATAAGTGGTGACAAGAATATTTTATTTTATCATATAGGCCATGAAAAAACACAAATAAATATAAATTCCCGTGAAGTTGGAATAGTGCTCTGGGAAGAAAGTTTTAGGACGGAGGGAGTAATATAAATAAACTATTTATTGACTTTTGGAGAAAAGTTAAACTATATCTAAGAAAGAGTTTAATTACTTCCTCTATTTTGTAGTAATTTTGCAAAGATGGATACTCTTACACAGAATTTTTTTTAAACACATGACTTATTCGAAAGGAATTTTAATAAACAATAATTCACTTGAAGATATTTCTGTTTAACTTTAGACAACATATCTCACACTTTTTTTACAAACAATTATGAGTAATTATATGCATGTATGGATTACAGATTTACAGCACATCTATGTGTTTTGGAAATAGTTTCATTATATATATTTTATACTCCCTCCGTCCCTAAATATTCACAACATTTGCTTTTTGAGCAGTGTCGGGAACTTTTGTTTATTTCAACATTTTCATTGATTATTTGATAAAATAAAATATTCTTGACACCTCTTATTTCGAAGAACTTTTCATGTAGTTTTTTTATATGTAAATTTTATTTTTTATTTCTTTACCAATATGTAAATAAAATGAATTGAAAAAACTTAATATTTTACCTCGGGAATACAAATGTGGCAAATAATTTGGGACGGAGGAAGTATAAATTAATGAAAGGACATAAAACTCTAAAGTATGTTTCAAAACTAAAGATCTAAGATAAAATCACAAAGAAAGAAATAAGTGGGTTTATAAAAATTCAGATTTGGATGAGTGATAGATAATCTACCTTCCGATTTGAAGAACTCGCTGGCGATAACTTCGGATTTACCACCATCTTCATAATCTCTTTCTCTCTCCGTCCTTGGGAATAATAGAGAACAAGAGATATTGTCACTGGAAATATGAGAAAGGGTTGTGAAGGAAACGTCGGTGGCTTGGGCATGCGAGAATCGGATTAAGACAAATCAAAGTAGGACAGAGAGGGAGACAGCGCAGAGGCGAAAGGGGGGAAAGGAGCGAGCGAGAGAGAGATCTGGGTTTTGGTTGGTTAGGGTAGAAAATATAATTAGGTTTTATTACTGGGTTGGGCTGAGTTTATATTATTGGGCTGGTGGATTAATTTAAAATAAGATTCAATTTTGAATATTTAGTTTTTCAATCGAGATTCAATTTAAGATTTAATCGGGTTGGTTGCAGTCAAATACATGTTTAAATACACTAAACTATCCATGAAGAATTTATGATTGAAATGCAATAAAATTTTATAATTTAAAAGACGACATAAAATTTAAGACAACATATTTAGTTCTTCATGGACGCATCCCTGCAGAGCTTATATATATGTAGCAATTCCCGGGGTATATTAACCAGCAGTTCCCTCACTATGTGTGTCACTTAAAAAAGTCCTTGTATGGTCTAAAGCAGGATCCTCGAGCAGGGTACCAGCGTCTGTCGAGTTTTTTTTATTGATTATGGTTTCTGAGATAATCGGCATAATACTATTGATACGGTATCGTATCGGGATAAGGAAGGTTGAGCACCTCCAAGCTATAGAATTGGGGAAAAGGAAGAGAAGAGAGAATCGCTCGACACTTTGTTCGGCGGAATAGAAGAACGAGAGGGAATAGGAAGATATTAGAGTTTAGGGGAAATGGTTTCTTATTTGATTGAATAACAAACTTATGAATATTGGCTACATATATACAGGACCGGTCCTGAGGATTCATCAGCCTGGGCCGAAACAGAAAAAAGGCCCTAAAAGTCTTATCTTTAATGGTCTAAAAAATTCACATATGTAAACTAATTATATTTAAATTATAATTAACGTAATATTATTAGAAGAAAAAAATAAATGACAAAATTATAGTATTATAATTACATACCGTAAAAGCTAGCCGAGGATTCGAGAAGTTCTCCTTGCATTCTTGAGAGCAAATTGGTTGATCACATCTTCACAATCTATGCTCTCTAAGATTTCTTGAATTATTTCTGAAATAAAATCTAAAATCATAAATTCTACTAAGTAAAATCAAGAATAAAAAATTGCAAAAAGCAAGCAAATAAATAAATAAATCATAAATTAATATCAATTCATCAATTTTTCTTTTTAAAATTGTTTTTTTCTTTTTCAGTTTTAATTTTTTTATAAATCATACATTCATATCAATTCATCAATTAATCAGTTTTTAATTTTTTTTTCAGTTTTTAGTTTTTTTAATATAAATATATAATTATCATAAATAACAAATTCAAATCAATTCATCCAAATCAAATAAATAACATATAGAACCATTCATTCATTCTATTTTGAAGAATGAAATTGGAAAAGATTTCAAATTAAAAACTAATAGTTAACCCTAGATTTTAAATCTAAAAAATGAAACAATGAAAGAAAATTAAGATTTAAGTAATAAAAATTACAAAATTAGGAAGGGAAGGCTATGAATTACCTGGAGGGTGGAGGGACTGGAGGCGTGCAGGTCGGCGACCGGTGGTGGAGGCAGCGAGTCTCGGCTCTCTTGTTTCTTCCGTTCCTTGAGACCTTGACGTTTCTGACTTTCTGCCTTCTGGTTTCTTCGATCGGCAACGCGCAACTGGACTCCTTTCTTCCGTTTCTTTTTTTTGTCTACTGGAGTGGGCTAAGTTAAGGGATGGGTCATGGGATTGGGCCTGCGCTTATATACATATATATATAATACCTATATAAAAAAAATTGTGCCCCTAAATTTTTTGGGCCCGGCCCGGACGGACACCTTGTCCCCCTATTGGGCCGGCCCTGCATATATAGATCATAAAGCTAAAGAATCCTAACCATAAAAGGTAACTAAATAAATTAAAATACTAATACCTAATATAATAATATTCTATAACCATAAATAATAAACTACCTATAATAATAACAACCATAAACAATGTCGCTACTGTTCCAATTGGTATGCCATGATCTTTAAATAACTCTATCACATGTTGCCCACTTTCCACAAGTGCTTGTCCCGTTCGTATAAAATGAGCCTTGTTAGGAGTCGCAACTGCGTGATTTTGTTGGGCCTTGAATGACAAGATAACCCACATTTAGAGTTTAGGGTCAAACTTCAAAGTAATTACATGTTTGCACCCGACTCTTATGGAGAGCATTTTCTTTTTTTTCTTTCCACTTACATCCACTTCTTTTTTTCCAACATCATTAAAACCCGCAGCTCAACATATCCACCTACAATATCCATCGCCTACACTACTCTGCATTCTCATATAAAAACCATTAGATGAAGTATAAGCTTTGTAAAATTCCTCAAATACGTCAAAGTTGTAAAAGTCATTCCAACCTTGGGAATATTATTGTGAGTTTCTTCATTTATTACCTTTGTTAGTGTTGAGAATGACTCACAAAAATTAACAAGTTGACTGCAAATGCTCATCACAGACATCTGTGACGGCGTCAGTTCCTCCACCCACATCAACTCCATTATATGGATGAAATAAGTCTTCTGCCAAAATCAATCTGAAAAACTTTCATCAAAATGCAACCTAAATAAACAAAAGACCATGTTTGTTGTATCAATCTAAAAATACATTTCAAAAACTTTATCAAATTTTAAAGTGAAAAACCAGACAAAAAATTGGAATTTTGAAGCAGAAATGTTTCAATTAGAATTACTCCCTCCGTCCCACTGTCTTTGTCCACTTACCTTTTGGCACACTATCCAATGCACTTCTTTAATCCATTTTATCTTGTAATTTATATATTAAAAAATTATAAAAATTATATATTAATAATCTATAAGTTAAGATGAATCAAACAAGATCACACATGACTATTTTTAGGCTTACACATTGAGAGAATTTGATGAGTCAAAGTGCTTAGATAAACATGTCCAAAAATCAAAAGTGGACAAAGACAATGGGACGGAGGTAGTATGTTGAAGTAAAGAATTGAAGTAAAATCAAACCAGAGTTGTAGTAACACCATTGAAGCAAAAAATTGTAGGGTATATTGAATTAAAATCTGGGCTATCTCGAAGTAAAATCAAACAGGAGGAGAGTGTGTGGGGAACTAAGCTCGTCGTCATCGATGAGAGAGCAGCGAAACGTCAGGAGAGATAATCGTCGATGATAAAATCGTGGAGAGAGAAAATCATGGAGGATGATGATGAGAGCTGCGAGAGATGAAGATTGGAACAGTGAAGAATGCTTCTCCATTAAGTGCGAGGTGAAATAGATCTAAGAGTCGTATTAAATCTTTGTCATTCTTTTAAAAAGGTTCAATTCAAACTGAGAATGAATGTGCCATACCATGACATATAAAGTGAATGTCACGTCAACGGCTCCAATGAAGATTCACTAAGTTTGATGTCATAATTTAAAAACTGATAATGATATTTGTACCTTAAGAATTTGTAACTTATTTTATACACCACAAGAATGCACTAACATTTTGTGTTGATGTAATGCTAATTTTTGTTAATGCGCCAACACTTTGTGTCAGTATAAATTTTTGTTAACCCAATACTTTGAGTCAGTGTAAACCATCAAAATGTTGATGCATACCTTTGGTGTACAAATATGGTACAAAATTTGGGGTACAAGTAGCATCATCCTTAAAAAAAAAGAAAACCCCCCAAATAGGAGTAAACATATGTTATATTCTCAAAATAGGAGTTCAAACTTAAACTTCTCTAAATAGGAGTAATTAAAAAAAATCTACCTTCCTATTCCTAGCTCACTACCTACTCAATAAAGGAAAAAAGCCTGCCTTTTCTTAATGCGTCTTAATATCCAAGCCTCCATCGCAATTGATTTCACTGGTAATGTAATTTTCTTGAATTGCAGCAGCGCAGGAGCAGACTCTTCTAATTTTATTTAATTTCTCAATTTTAATAATATTTCTATATTTTCAATTTTAGACCTGATTTTTTTTGGATTGAGTAATCATTGCTCCGTTGTCCCAATCCAAAAAGGAAAAAAATCATCCCTTCCGTTGATTCCTCTTTTGTCGCAACTCCTTTCAACAAGCTCCGCCCGTCGCTTGCTTAGACTCGCCGGCGGGACCAAAGCATCATATTCGACGCCGGCCAATGCCGAGATCGGAATTCCCACTCTAACTTCGGTCTCCACCGCCGCTGATTCCCTTTCCACCGTTGTCAATGACGGTTGGTCATCCAGCTACCATAACGGTAGCCGTGAGATGGATGATGGTCACCGGTAGTATTATTGCGGGTCAGTGGTTGAGTTTGACATTATTCATTTGCTTGACATTTTGAATTTGCAACACTGGCATTATATATGATAATATGTGACATTATGCATTACTATATGTGACATTATATGGTAATCTGTGGCATTATGTATTACCATATGTGACATTATATATGGCCATGTTTGGAATTATACCTTCATTGTTGTTAATGTGGCACTGCGACAGAGACTATACAAAGTGTGATGGTGGTGTCGGTAATGGTGCAGAGTGTGATGGTGGTAGAGTGTGATAGTGATAGATTTCGTCGATCTCTAGCCTCACTTTGGATGTGCAGATCGGGCAGCTTGTTAGCTTGGTGGCCGCCATTCCCCGCCTCGGCATCCAAAGTTTCGAGTGGGTTTCCGAAGCTCTCTGCACGCGGTTGCAAACACTAGAAAGGGGATTTCCTTCAACGGAAAAATCACTGCCACCACCAGCTTTCCTCATGTCATTCTCTCATATGGTCATCCTTACCCTGAAAAAGTAGATTTGCTAAAGGTCGCATATTTACGGCAATTGAGAAGGTACGGGTGCAGTTCACCCAAGCGAATCCCGTCATGGCGTATCACCGATATGACATTGCTACTATTAACTACTACTGGGCACGAAAAAAATGCACAAAAAACAAGGCTGGCTATAGAGATTGCTAGGTCCTAGCATTTGGAAGGGAGTAACAAAATTGATGGTGATGAATTGTTGGGGTTATCGCCCATAAAGATGTTTCTGAAATTGCTTATGGAGCTTGTGATCTAAATGAGGGGATATCTGTGTTCTAGCCCATGGTTAATGGCTAAGGGTGATTAACTTCTATTTTAAGGGTTTTATTGTTCAGATTTTATCAATATTTTATGTTCTTGATCCTTAAAAAAAATACGGAGTAATAAAGAGGGTACGGTTGCCCGATTTTGGAAAGAACAGTATCAGCCTCTGTAGAGATCTCACAGGAGAGGAGCATTCCATTGAAAAGCACGAGAAGAAGAAGAAGAAGGGAGCAGCAGAAGATGAGCTCAGCGTCGCTGCCGTCTTCCTCCTTGGTCTCTTCGTCTCATCCCATTCAATCGAAATTCCATCTCCAGCCACAACGTTGTTCTCTCGTCCAACTTAGGTTGCCAAAAAAGCCTCTTTCTTCCTTCAATTTTCACTCCCGGAGATTGTCACTGAGGTGCAGGTGTAATAAGACTCCCGGTGGCTCTGATTCTGGTAATTAATCTCTCTTTTTTCTAGGTTTTCTCGATTTTCCAAATCTGCGGTTTCAATTATCTTAAATTTGTAGATACTTTACCAATTTTTTTTAATATCTGAACCAGTTTTGTTTCGAATTTTAAGAATTTATGGTGTTAGAATAAGTGAACTAGATTGAGTTGACTGAGGGGTAAAGGCTTGGATTTTGCAGGTGAAAATGAGAGCAAAATCGTTCTTGATGCCTTCTTCTTGGGGAAGGCTATAGGGGAAGCTCTTAGCGAGCGTATTGAGTCCACAGTGGGTGAATTTGTAAGTACAATTGGGAGATTGCAAGCTGAGCAACAGAAGCAAGTGCTGGAGTTCCAGGTACTCTACCTGTCATTTTTTACTTCTAAAAAGTAAAATTCAACTAATGCATAATGAAGTTATGTACAGCTGAAAAGGTATGTCGAATGGCAGATATTCTGACTTTAGCTTCTCACTTGCATATTCCGTGTGTCAGTAGTCCCAATTCCCAAACGAATTAAAATCAACACATTTAGCTATGTAAATCAGTGATGTACTACTTCATTGCTGAAAACCAACCTAGATACTGTAGGAGAATGGTGAAGCATTGGAATGTTCAACCATCGTCGCTGGCAGGTTAAGTGTTGTGTTGTGGTTAGTCCTTACGTGACAGTAAAATTATGAATAAGTACGAGCTCCAGTGGGAGAATGTTATGTAACACATGAAGTCCATTACTTGATGGTGTTTGGGCTGTGGCTTCCTCTCAACCCTTTCGTGGTGGACTTCCTGATAAACTACCAAATTACCCCTGGGAAATTTGTACCCAACGACTATTTGCTGCTCGTATGCTTCATTAACCTCTTCAGACATATCAAGATTCCTCTCTCAATGTCCACCTTTTCACTGTGCTTCTCGAGCCAAGCTAAGTGCAAAGAGGTGAACCAATTAGCAAGTGGTTAATATGATCCGGAACAGAGAGTAAGTAAAAGGGCACCTATATGGGAACACTCATGGCACAAATGCATGCTAGAGGCCTGCTCTTACCAACTTTTATGTTCTATTATCCACACTAGTCTACAGATTGCAGTCCCCAAAGTCCAATGCCCAGGCTCCAATCTCTATCGCCCAAACTATGGATTCCAGGTAAAGTTAAGATGAAAATAACATGCACTGGATAGGGAGAACAGGATTTATGAGCTTTGCAGCAAGTGGAATACAAGAGTGTTGTTATCAAAATATGGTTCTCTCCCATGTGGCTAATGGTGTTTATGTAGATGTTGTAGGTGTGACCCAGTAAATGCCCAAGATATTTCCCGCGCTGACCACAACCACATGTATCTATGCTTGAGTGGTTTGCATTTGTTATTCATCTAACCCTAGGCTCGTTGTGTGTTGGCTACAACAACATGTTTCCCAAGCCTACATATCTTCTTAGGCTTACAATTGTCCACTAGCACGAGGGTCACATTCACACTAGGGAATGCTCGGTCAAAACCTCTTACCGACCGGCAAAACAGGTCCTAAGATGTCACCTGCCTGAACAGTCACATGACCTTTTCCCAGGCCCTTCTCACTTCATGTGTGTGCATGTGTTTGTGTGTGTGTATGTGTTTATTTGTTTGTGGTAAAGCTCATACTCCTCCAAATATGTAAATTTCTGACTTGATATGGAGGACTTACTAGTAGTCTAGTAGATGGATTTGGTGGTGACAATATGGTTCTATGAATAAACTGCATATAATAGAGGTAGTTGAGTTTCTTTTCATTATCACAGTAGTATATTTTAAATTTAAACTCGCATGGGCAGGTTATAAACTGTTTGCGCTTCTTGCATTTGTGAAGTAGCAGTTAGTCAATGCAACTTCGACGCTCACGGCTCATCATGGGTCATCTGCAAACAGCCGCTCTATGTTTAAACATAGGGGTGACGTACATCCGACCCCCCCCTTACCCTGCAATGGGCGGGAGCCGTTGAGGCACTGGTTCAATGTTGTTGTTGTATGGGAAGGTTAATTGCGGGTTAATGTATTTCTATGATGTTCTATAGGTTGACCAATGCCTATATGATGTTTTTGGGTTCCACACTTCCATGTCTTTTGTATTAACACACTTCGACAAAATGCTCATGAATCAAGATGACTGCCTTCTATATATTGAAGTTGCAACATACTACCTCCGTCCCATTGTCTTTGTCCAGTTTTGACTTTTGGAACTGTTCATCTAAGCACTTTGACTCATCAAATTCTCTCAATGTGTAAGCCTAAAAATAGTCATGTGTGATCTTGTTTGATTCGTCTTAACATATAGATTATTAATATATAATTTTTATAATTTTTTAATATATAAATTACAAGATAAAATGGATTAAAGAAGTGCATTGGATGGTGTGCCAAAAGGTAAGTGGACAAAGACAGTGGGACGGAGGGAGTAATTGGTTAAATGAACTATAATAGTACTTCATAACGAAGAAATTCAAAAACACTGATTGAATTGCTGGATAATGCTCATCAAGATAGTGCATTCTATCTCACTGTCTGTCTTGGGAATTTTTATTCCCTTCCATATTACATAACAAGTTCCATGACATTGGTAATACTAGACATTGATATTTAATGTGCACTAAACTATGACATGACTCCTGAGCTTGCTCCATATCTCAACATTGTATTTTATGTTTTTTCAACACATTGTCTAATAACATTGTTGGATAAACAACACGTTGTCTCTTTTGGAACACTTTGCGCTAGAAATACTTCTTATACTGACAGGGTTCTTCAACACACGATTGCAGGAAGAAGTTTTGCATAGGGCTAAAATGGCCAAGGAAAAAGCAGCACACCAAACGTTTGAAGCACAAGGTCTTACCCCAAAGCCAGCCACACCTGATCCGATGACTTATGCCACAGTACCACCAAGTCAAGCTAATACGACCTCCTCTTATCCCGACTCAAATTTTCAGGCCTTCAATAGAGAATCAGATTCTAGCGACGAAGGCACTCCGTTTGGCTCATCCGATAAGTATTAACAATAAATGCACTTGTTTACTGCATTTTGCAAAGATTAAACACGACACTTATGTATAATTAGTATTTTAACCCGTGCCATGCACGAGATGGTCCAAAATTGTTTGTAATTCTACAATATGGAATATTAAAATGACTTTGTTTCTTATGAGACATATGATTTAGACATCAAATATAAATGATCTAGGTTTATTGAATTTATATAAATCTATAATTTTTATTCCCGTATAAATTAAGAAAATACAAAAAATAGTAGTGATTCTATGAATCTTTTCTCTAGCATAAATTTTAAAAAGCTTGAATTACCGATCTTATGATATCAATAAGAACAACATATAATACAAAAATTACAATCAAATGCCAATATACAGTGTCACATTATATTACAATAGTACCATTTTGTAGATAAAAACATGTGACTCTTGTTTTGTAATGTTTTTTACTTCTATTTTTTGCTTGATTTCTGAAGGGAAATTTACAAAAAAAATTACTTTTTTTATTCTTTTTATTATTTTTTCATTAAAATGCAAAATCATCTTAATGCATAATAGCATTCTAATCAATACAAAATATTCTCACAAAATATAAATAATTGCAAATTGGAAAATATATTTCTCTTTGATATGCTTTGTATCCAAGTTTTGATCTTATTCGTTTTTGCACCTTGGATCTTCTCGGCACTTTTTCTTGCTTCATTTATTGCGGTTACACCCATTTTCATTGTCACAGACCTTCTAGCACTCACCTCTGCATCTTGATCTTCCTTATCACAATTGTTTTGCATACATCTATGTCATCTCTCTCTGTCTCATAAAATACTATCGTATGTCATTTCTATGTATAATTATGCAAATGAAAGTGTAGAAATGAAGCGAGTCCCCTCTCATTTAAATTTTGTTATCTTCATGCATAAATATAGTGAATACTTACACAATATAAATTTATAAATATTAAGTTACACCTTAGTAAAATGGTAAGTTAAAATACAAACTTATTTTGATTAAATTAGTAAGTCAAATTACCAACATAAAAAAATTCATATTAAATATTTATTTCATTTAAATACTTGATTATTTTAGGTAGTAGTCAAAGCATTTCTTGTTTTATAAAATTTTAAAATAGAGATTAAAATATATTTTTTATTTTACATCAATGTTTAAATAAATATAATAAAAACTATCTTCATTTCGGCATATAATAAAAAATATGAAACTTACTCAAAGTATTATTATAAATGAAGTAAAAAAATTATATTAAGAAAGAACACTAATAAAAATGAAGATCTCTATTCCATATTTAAAATTTGTCAATGATGGTGAAACACTAAGAAATGCTTGTGTAAACATAAGAAGTCATGATGATACATTTGTTTCTAAATTTTATTCAACAATATAATTAAAATTATCATATACTGATAAATATTAAAATATAATGTATTGTTTTCTCTATTTTTATATACTCGATCAAATGAGCAGCAATGGTAGTTAAATCATGCCATAAACTTAACATATTCGATCAAATGATCCAAACTGGACAAATAATCAGGGAAGGAAGTAGTAATTAAAAAATAAGATTCTTCTCATTCATAATCCTAATGTCCC
>OOIL02000813.1:749961-760899 GCA_900332095.2 Cuscuta campestris | reverse complement strand
GGGGCAAAAAAAATGCACACACACCCACCACCCCCCCCCACCCACCCAAAAAAACACAGATGAATTTAATGTAGCTGAAATTTGGGTGATGTAAAGAGGATAAACTAGATTAACACATCAAGAAAAATTGGAATTCTAAATACTTCTTCCCACTAAGGCTCTTGGGTAAGATCTTAGAGGGCCTAGGATATGTCCGGCCATAGCTTATAAACCTAGTGTATTGAAAAAATAAGCTTCAGCACTTGGGTTAGAGAAAGTTACTTAAAACCTAACCACACAGAAAATTTAGTTATTTCAATAACATGCCCACAACAACAAGTTTAGATAGAAGGCCAAGAAAAGCAAAGGAAAGCGACAAAATCCGATTCATATACTTTTAAGTGTGGAAATAAAATACTGCACCTCTTCGGACAGAACAGAAAATAATATTCTCGGGCACAAGGGATGCGCATGTTCTCCCCTCAGAAATATGAAAAAGATCGAGCAGTTAAAGAGTCCATAATTCTTTGGCATCCACATTTGTCTTGAAAATGCTGGACTCTGCACACCAAACTTTTTCCATTAACAGATGATTTGAGGATCGCAGCAAAGAAACTTCATCAGATATACACACACAGAGATGTACAACCACCACAAGAGCAAGCGAGACCCAGAATATCTTGCATAGTTCATACTTCATATATAAATTCATTCACCAGAAGCAACAAATAAAGAAATTTTCTAAAGACAATCATGTTTTTAATTATACAAACAGTATTAGAATCATGGTTTTGGGGATGTTGGCAAAAGTTCCTCTCACCACTCACCACAAGGTACCCATAGTGTTATCTAACTAATTATCTTCCCACGGACCCATTATTGTGATTGGTTTAAAACATGAGGGCCATATAAACAGACTAAGCCGCATAAGCAGCAACAGTTGGAGGAAAATGTTCCTTGAACAATAACATAGTATTCCTAAGGATGAACCAGCCCAAATACATGAACCGAGTAGAAACTTATATTACATATTACAGAAAATATTTCCGGATGGATACAGAAAAAGTCAATTGCTTAAAGATTGGAAATAAGGTATTCAGGGTCCAACAAAAGAAAGCTGAATTATGAAGATACTCACATTTGATGAAAACCACCACTAGGCTCAATCATGTATGGATCGATATCTCATTAACTGTACTGAACTGATTGGGAATATCCAAATATCTTTCTGGCAAGAGGAACCAGACATATTAGAGCGATCTGAAGCTGTTCAGAGCTGGTCAGACGAAGACTGACTTGTCCAGAACCCCTATTGTTGATGTTGACACGGCCAATCAAGTTTGTATGTCGGCCTACAGGGATTTGAGTCTGAGAATTGCATCCAATAGCAAGATCTCCATGCCAATCCATTACCGAGAGTCCCAGAGTAGAGAAAAAACGGCCAAGCGGATGATCTTTATCTCTCAATGTAGCTTCCAAGCTACCCCCATAAGCAACATCACCACGACCAAACATGGCACCTCCTGAAATGACAACCTGGCCACGCTTGTTAACAATCAACTTGTCCTCAACCTTAACCCCTGCTGTCAAGGCATCACCCAAGAGACATGCTGAAAGTCCAGCAGATGCCTTGTTTTTCCGGAAATTGATGAACTTTGTCTCAGTGCGAAAAGTATAAGCAACATCCTTACCGAGTGACTGCATATCAAAACCTAGAGAGGTTACTTTCCCACCACCATGCTTCAATGAACTAGCCATTTCCATTTGTAGATTACTGTCTTTTTTATCCTTTGATACTTGACCAGAGAAAGATACAGGTATTCTCTCTTTGACTACAAACATTCTCTCTACATTTATGCCCTCATACCCAATATCATGGTCCCAACCTTGAGAATCTAGGACAGGCCTCACAAGCCACTGATTAGAAGAATCCAGACAGCGATACCTATGAGTTGGATTATCAGAATCAAAAGAAGCAGGTAAGGTCAAGTCTGGCATGGGCACAGGAACAGAAGCGGCACCATTTATATCCTCATCTGCACTTTCATTAGAATTAGAATACACATCTTTAGTTGCAGCTTGTGTTTTCATCATATTCCGCCGCCTTCTTTCCTCCTTCAACTGCTTCCTCATCAAAAGTTTTTCCCTGTACTCTAGTTCATCAAAATATGCCTTCCTTTGCTCTTTACTAAGCTTCCCTAACTGGGCTTTGGTCAAACATTTAAATGGAGGCAATTTATCATATTCTGACTCTTCTTCTGAGTCTGAGTCATCCAGATCATCATATAAGGTCTCATCATCTCCTATCTGTTCAGTTGGCAATTTAACTTGTGGTCTTGATTGCAGAAGAGATGAAAGAAGAAAGGGTAGTGGGGGTGATCTTGACCGAGTAGCAAAATTCCTTCCAGGTGGGCTATCTTGCAACTTCAGAAGTGTATTTGCTTCAGCTAAAATTTTTGACGCAAAAGACAAAAGTAACAAGTGAGGCTTCCAAACCTGACCATTTGGTAACACTCTCTGCCCAGCTCTATTAGTCCTGCATGCTGAGTGATTTTCCACCAAAGAAACAGGGTTCATGAGGCGCATATCTCCAGCTGCTTGACGAATTGCTTGCTGCACAGCATGTGAACGCTGAGTTACAAACATGTCATAGCTTGTGGCAGTGCCATTAGGGCCCTCAGGCGGAGCAGATGCAGCATGTGTCAAAACAACAATAGCATTAAACCATATCGATGGTCCGAATATATCTGTTATAGTTCGTAACAATGGCATGTCACCATATTCTCTGCTCTGCATATCCAACCTATCAAGATAAAGAACAATATCTGGGGGAGTTTTCTGAATGAAGTTTTTCACAGAACGGAGAATCTTCTCATTCTGTCGCTGGTCTGACCATGAAGGCAAAAGTCCAGGCGTGTCAATAACCCGTACCTTGATCCCCTGCACAGTTCCAACAACATCCTGAACCTTCTTTGTTCCAGTCTGGAAAGCATTAGTTCCAAATTTACCCTCATCGAAAATAGAATTTATGGTTGCACTTTTACCAACCCCTGTCTTTCCAAGCACCATGACTGTGCAAGAAAAATTCAAGGGCTCCTGCCCTGCTGCCTCAAGCTGCTCTGCCATGCCACTAGCACGATCAAAACTAAAAGGAGCAAAACGACCTCCACTACTCCCTCTCAGTTGTTCAGCCAATCCTAGTCTGTACAAAACCTGAGCAACAACAACATTATGTGGAGTCTGCCCAAGGCGACGTGCAAGACGCAAAAATTTAACTCGAATCATCTGGAGCTTCTCCCGTGTCTCATCACATTCCTCTCCCTCTGCATTTGTAGACTCTTCAATTAGTTGGCTTTGCACTGGTGTGACTGCTCCATTCACTCGAGGTTGCTGTGCCACTCGAGGTGTAGGTTCCAGGAGTGAGGCAGCACGCCCGAGACCAGCAGGAGTTGTGGTATGAGCCACAGATGTGGCAGGAGGAGATGAATCTGTGGCAGATTTAATGTCCTCTTGTTTGGTTCTAGCAACAGTTTGATTCTCTTCCATGTATATTACTTGTTTATTGTCAGGCTCCTTAACTTCAGCAATGGGAATATCAAGGGTGGCATTCACAACTTGAGGTTGAGAATGTTTTGAACTGTCCACAGCCAAGTTCGAAAAGGTAGCAGAGGCCACCACATCATCACCAGTAAAATCATTGAATGGATGAGCACTATCAACTTCAGGAGTGGTTGCTTTATATCCCACTGAAATACCACTATCATGCCCAGTACCAGGATCAGACACTTTTTCTTTGGACTGTGAAAGCAGCTTGAGGCCACCTTCTTGGTGGTCAAGAACTCCATTATTAATCTGGACAACCTTATGCTCTCTGTACTTGTTATCTGCATTCCATGAGGGTGACTCCGTGGAATCTTTGGGTGGATGGCTGGAAACAACATAGGTTTCTCCAAGGAGTTCAGAAGCTGGATGTGGTAATTCATTTTCCTTCAATTCTGTATTTAATTCGATGCTTTGTCCAGGGTAGGGACCTGGAAATATATTATCACTACATTGGATATCCTTTTGTTCTCCTTTAGTTGTACCTTGATCCAAGGATTCGGTTTCCATTGATTCAATTTCCTTATTTCCAACATTGAAGATAAAGCTTTCTGCATTAACTAAAATATCATTCGGATGAGCATCCTTCCGCTCTTCATTCTTACCAACGATGTCTGCTGATTCCACGAGTAACGAAGCTCTTTCTTCCATATCAGAACATTTCTCGTGCCTCAGATCAGTGGAAGGGATAACAGATTTGTGATTGTGAGCGTTAACATCGTCTTGAAATCGTAATCCAGTATCAGTTGTATCAGAAATTCTCCCCGCATGAGGTGTTTTTTCAGACAGAAGTAAGATGTCTCTGTAAGACGCGGCCTGCTTCTGGGAATTCCCATCACCTTGAATGGGAATGGCATGTTTACCATCCAGCTTTTCATGTGCTCGCACATCATGTACGCTGTCATCTACTGTCATTGCACCATTTTCATAATCATAGCCGTTCTTAGCAGCATTGAAGGCTATAGTCTCTCCAGGATACAAGGCTCCATCTTCTGACTCCTTTGGAACATCAATGGATTTTTTGTTCACTTTATCTGTATACAATGAAGTATCAGTTTCACTAGTGGCATCAAGATCAGAAACTTCCATAACCGTTACATTTCCTTTCACAACATTATCAAACTTCTCGGATTGTTCAGTTTCATCCCTTGCAAATTTATCTGAAGAATGTTGATTCTCCTGAGCTGCGGATTCTTTACTTTCCAGAACCTCAAGCTTCACTCCAGCATCATCGTGAGCACTATGAACATCAGGAGCAGCCTCAACAGCCTCCTCAAACTTCTCATCATCCTCGATAGTTGCTTCAACTGCCTCCTCAAACGTTTCATCTTCATCTATTAAATCCAATTCCTTCTCATCCTGCAACGAGCCGACAGTAGAATCAACATCATCGTCCTTCCTGCCTTTACTGGCTACTGTCTCCCTATCGACCAATCCAACACTGGGTATCTCAGCTGCAATTCCCTCAGCAAACACTTCATTGCCAATTGACACATCAGGCACTTTTTCTTCTAAAGGCAGTTCCAACAAGTCATCCTTAACACCATTTGCCTCCCTTAAGTGAGATCCATCAATACCATCAACGTTACTCTCCATCAGAGAAATGAATCTCCAACCCCCTAGATTCACACAAGCAATGCAACAAAAAAATTGAACTGCAACATCAGCGGACTATAAAATAAAAAATGAAAGAAGAAAACCCCCAGATAAAGAATAAACCTAATCCAACTCGAACTATGAGGCCAGCAACCAGAGCAGACAACTAACATAAGCACCGATTGAATTTCAATTCATCATGCGGAGAGAAAGCAAACACAGATTCATCTAACTACTAATCTAAACTAGGGTTTTGCAAGGATTAGAGATACCCGAGAAATGACCGAAATGCTTACCAGTATACGGGGACGGTGCAGGGGGGAGAGCGGTGAGAGGTAGAGTGGTTTGAGAATGATTTGGTAGGTGTTAGTAGAGGCGAGGAATTTTGGGGAAGGGGGTGATATTTACTTCTAGAGGGAGAGCGGAGAGAACATCACAGCAGGTGGGTGAGGGGAAAAGAGGATGTGAGTGTGGTTCGTATTCAACAGGTAAGGGTGAAGGTTTGAGATTCAACGGAGGAGATCGATCAGCCGCCTCGTTCTTTACGTTAATCTAATTTCCCAACCCGGGCTGAGCAAAGCCGAGCTGAGTGGAGAAACATTATAAAATGCTAGATTGCTAGACATACCTCTTACTACCTCCGTCCCACTCTTTTTGTCCAGTTTTGATTTTTGGAACTGTTCATCTAAGCACTTTGACAGTAGTTTAAGAGAGTTACACATTCAGATTTTTATCAGTACACACTAGAACAAACTAAACAGAATTGTATATCTAATAATTATATATTAAAAATATTAAAAAATTATATGTTTAATGTTCTATTTTACCTAATTTCTTCACGTAACCTACCACACGTTTTTACTTTCACGACAAAAAGAGTGGGACGGAGGGAGTACATCATAACATCAAAGCCAAAGGTCTATCCCCACGGATAAAGCTACTTGTATCCCAAGGGGTTGTATCTTATTTTGTACACTTTTAACGCACCAACACTTTGTGCCAGTGTGAACCATCAAAATGTTAATGTATACCTTTAGCATAAGTTTGGGGTACAAATTTTGGTGTAAATGTAGCATGGTCTGTATCCCTATTGTACATCATTGTCTCTCTACCACACAATTCTTGTTTTAATGGTATTGATTCTAAAAGGTAATATATGTTCATACTATTTCCAACTTGACGTACAAAGAGTTAATACTTTCGTCTCCATAGAAACTCGAACCTGTGGGAACTTCTTCATAAATCATGAGGAGTGAGCTTCCTACCACTCAAACCATGGGAGAATTCTCTACCATACAATTCTAATTGTGGATAAGAAAAAATTGGAGAATGGATAAAGATTACGTGGTTGAGAGATTAATGGTGTATAAATTGTTGTATAAATTAGGTACATCCTTGGTGTACCATAACATATTTTTATTTAATGGATCCTTTGGGAATTTTAAAGATTTGATATGATATGAAAGAAAAATTATATGATTTTTGAAATTTAAAATAAAAATAATTAGAAAAATATAAAATAATGGTTATTAGTAATAGATAGAGTCGTCTCAAACAATTTATAGGTCTTGAACATAAATTGAAATTCCTTAAACAATAGTGTAGCCAAGATTTAGTAGCGTGTTTCACCTCCAATTCACGAGGTAACGCAAAGGAAGCAAATAATGAGTCTGGTTTGAGCAACATTAGTTCATGTTGAAGGTGTGGTTTTAATCCAGCGTGAAAAAAAGATTGAAGATTTGCTTCCTCGACCCCGGTAACATTGGCCAAGACTTTTTCGAAGGCCTGATGAAATTCGCCAATGGAACCCACTTGATGCATTTTAGAGAGGATGCCAAATAATCGACCTAATTGAATGGGTCAAAACAAACTTTAAACTTGGCAATGAAGTCCTGCCACGAAGCAAGTAGCCGATTCCGCTGACGCCAACAAAACCAGTCCAGCGTCGGGCCTTCGAGCATTAACGAGATAGCGAGTAGACGAGACTCCTCCAGAATGCTGTAGAATGTGAAGTATTTTTGGGCCTTGAACAACAAGCCTTCGGGGTCGGAGCCGTCAGTCTTGGGCATATCTAGTTTTAATTTAGACATGATGAGGACATTATTGGGTGACTGGTGACCGCCGAAGTGAGAACCAGACGGGCTAGACTGCGGCCCTTCTCGTTCCTTGTCAAGAATGCATCAAATTGACGTTGAAGCTGCTCCATATGTTGATGTATGGTTTGCATGGCTGTAGTCTGGGACGAGATCTAGTGATCAAGTTGGTCTTGAAATTTTTGAAACCGTGTGTCTGTGTTTGAACCGGAATCCATGGATGGCAATGAAAGCACCAAGGATACGGACGTATCAGTTAAGGAAGACTTTGAGCGTCTTCAGGCTCAAAGGGAAAAAGGGAAGATTGGAGAGAAAAAAGCGTAGCGGCTGAGCCTCTTGCGCGAGATACGAGAAGTATGGTTAGGGGTTTGTTTTATTGATGATTAACTTTGAGGATTACGCCTCTATTTATAGAGTCCAAACCTGAAGCCTAAAAACTAATTTATCTAACCTGACGGTTCAAGAAAAATGACGAGGTAAAGAACCATAAAGAAACCCTCAAAGGAGCTTATAAGTTGCTCACCTACGAAAATCTATATTACAATAATAAAATAATAATAATAGTTAAATAATAAGTTTTCACTACATCTCGTACTCCCTTTTCCAATTCGGAGCTCAAACTATATCACAGGTCCAATCTCTATCCCGTTTTTGGATCCATTTCCATGGATGAAGAGCTTGGTGCATCTCACTTTATTCCTCACCAAACTTTTTTTCTCATGGGTTAGTTAGATATGGTCAGCTCCCTATTCTCCATCAACCCATTTTCCTCTTCTAAATCATGGCATGTATTATGAATTGCCTCCCTCACATTATGAGATTGCATGTGTTTATTCCTATCTAGGTAGACTTCATCTCCTTTATGAGATTCATCAACTTTCCTTATAACACCCCGGCCCCTACCCTGGTTGTAAGCCTTTGTTCATAGAATTGTAGGCTGTCCCACAAACTAACACAAGCCTTTCTCGTGTATTTTATCCTCACCCGTGCGCGCCCAAGAAACTTCCCAGGTGGTCACCCATCCTAGAATTGCTCTAAGTCCAACACGCTTAACTTTGGAGTTTCTAAGTGATTAGCTCTCAAAAAGAAGATGCACCTTGTTTGTATGAGTAGTACTATCAATCCTTTTGAGCCTTTTTTTTCAAATCCATTTATTTTTGAATCAGGCTATTACATTCCTTCTCATTGGAAGTTCCTCACATAGCCATTTGGAACCAATATTATTGTGAGAAAGTCTCGAAGAAGCACGCAACTCTGGACCAAAATTACGCACAATATTTTTCCCTCAATTATTCATAATTATTGGACGGAACCACTCCCCATGCCCAAGACAATCGCATGCGAAGCAAAACGTCGGGAAACACTCATAAGAAAAAGATACCCGGAACCAGGCTTCCCCTTAACGCTTCATCTTAGTACCTTTCTTCAATGGCTTGTGGACATCCAGTTTTACTCGAATCCTAATATAGGTCACCCAAGAATTGGAGTAATTCTTTGGATCTGACTCTATGTATTCTCCAATTTTGTTACCTATGTGTTGTGCCACACAGTTAGAAAAAAGCCTCTTCAACCCATGAACTTGTACCCATATGAGCAAATAGTGTAGTGGGACATCTCGCGGATCTTTGTGCCCATCCAATCTATCAAGAAGCAAGGCGTGGTTGTTGAAAGTCTAAGAAGACATGTCCATGACCCTTAGCAGTTCCGATTCTGCCCCAAATTGAAACACATAGAGGTCATCTCCGATTTCTTTCACTGGCATTCCGTCCTCCGACCATTAAAGAGATGCCATAGTGTTCTTCATTGCAGAAAAGTTTATCGGGTTTTCCGTAAGGAAGCATCCAACAATGCAGTTCTCCAGATCTATCGAGAGATTGCTTAACCTGTTATCCTCATCAGCAAATACCAACCTATCTTCCACATCATTCCCAAGTGAAAATGAAGCCATATCAATGTGCACTTACTCCCCTCCCATGTCAAAAAAGTTTTGCAGAAACCCTAGCCACACTAAACGATGAAACTCTCAATACAAAAGACGAACTATATCTCATCTAACAATACCAATGCATGTTAAAATGGAACAACTTCATTTTAGTTAGGAGATCGTCTAGTACGTGGTGTGGGAAAAATGTGTTGGCCGAGAAGATAAATATAAGCGATGGCTTAAAGGTACCTTATGGCTTGTTAGTGTAGTCTACTAGAGTTGGACCCTCTTTATTTTTTGAATCTCTTGATATTTCCAATGTCCGGGAAAGGTATAGTAAATAAACAATTTTACCCCTTATACATACATTATTGTTTCTGGGGTTTTAAGATGAAAATGTAATTCATCAACAAGATCATGGATTTATGAATGGTTATGTGCTCATAGTGTGGAGTTTTATTTGTAATTGGTGACTGCTCGGACTTCCTTGAGAGTACAGACATGCCGGTGCTTCCAGCGTTCGCTCAGGTAAAAACAATTTTTTTACTATATAGAGTAAACATAAAATAGTAAAAACACCTCAATCATCAATATTTGAACACACACTTTAGTTTGCTTTACGATTGATCAATGAGATTGTAGAGCAATAAGGGAAATACCTTGTGACACTATAAAACCGAGATAGGAATACTGGTGGAGGGAAAGCAAACACTACAAAGGACATCATGGTTTTTTTTCTTTTTCAGAAATCCTTTCTACTTGATCTTTATAGTCTTTATTTTCCTATAATTTTAAAAGCACTTTAGGCACAATTAGACATTGCGATCGAATTCCGAAATGGAGCAATAAGTTTTAGTACTCCGATTCTTTTTTCATTGTCTAGTGTAGTTGATCATTTCATTTTCTCTTTAAAAAAAGCTCTATACATATTAATTCTTGATGTGTCTACTTTACAGCTTACTCGAATTATATCAATATCCACGAAGATTATTCCAAGAGTCATGGACTTGGTCAGACGGCTAGCATAGGAAGGCTAGCTGATACAATTTGATAATAACTTGTCTTATTGAATATTGAGAGATATGGCCCTATATATAGGGAATACAAGAGTAATCAAAGTACAAGTAGGAAAGGAAAGAATAATCTTAGTAGGAAAGGAAAGAAGTATCCTAATTTAATTATACTTCCTAATATCCCCCCGCAAGCTGATCAACGGAGACGAGGGGCAGCTTGGAACATAAGTACTCAAAAGGAACTGGCGGAAGCGGTTTGGTAAGAATGTCTGCTAGCTGCTCTGAGGAGGAAACATGATGTGGAGTCATAGTGCCTGCCATAACCTCATCTCGTACAAAGTGACAGTCTGTGCCCACATGCTTCATGCGATCATGAAGAACCGGATTTTTGGTGACACAGATAGTCGACTCATTGTCACAGTATAACTTCGGTTTGGACGGAGGAATACCCAGTGCATCAGTGATATATCGAAGCCACATAGCTTCTGCAACCCCTGCAACCATAGCTCGATATTCAGCTTCAGTGGATGATCTAGAAACACGAGTCTGCTTTTTCGTGCACCAAGAGATGATATTAGGACCGAGTAGGAGTATGTAGCCCGTGGTAGACTTGCGATCATCTTTATCATTGGCCCAGTCAGAGTCAGAGTAGACAGATAGGTCGAATCCCCCCTTGCGAAAAAGAAGACCATGATTCAAAGTGCCTTTGAGATAGCGCAGAACGCGTTGCAAG
>OOIL02000813.1:708891-745979 GCA_900332095.2 Cuscuta campestris | reverse complement strand
GGGCTGATGACCGCTAGGAGGCAGGCGCGGATCTGTGTGTCAACGATGGTCCAGGAGGTATACTCTAGATTAGGGACGATTTTATCGTTTTTGGAGATAGTTGGCGCCGGGGCTGCTTCATGACCATCAATCCATCCAAGGAGGAGATTAGCTGAAAGAGCTGTCTGGACATTGAGAGACCATGCCGGATAATTTGTTTCGGTGAGTTTTTCTGGGATTAAGTTGTGGAGACTCCGAAGCAAAAGTTTTACTCCGGAGGGTAAGGACGCCAAAGGATCCGACGGGGCTACCATGGTGGGCGGCGGTCGGAAAAAAGAGAGGCTAGGTTTTTGAGAGCCTTAGCTCCGATACCATGATACAATTTGATAATAACTTGTCTTATTGAATATTGAGAGATATGGCCCTATATATAGGGAATACAAGAGTAATCAAAGTACAAGTAGGAAAGAAAAGAATAATCTTAGTAGGAAAGGAAAGAAGTATCCTAATTTAATTATACTTCCTAATACTAGCAAAGGAAGGACAAGGATGGGTGAGAAGAAATAACCCATTGGCCAAATCCTAGACACCTTCATAGTAATCATCCTTCTTTCCTATTTTTTAAATCATCTTTTGCATCGATCATTCATAAATAACTGATGCAAAATATGTTTAAAAAAGCTTTTGCATCGGTTATTTAGAAATTACGGATGCAAAAGCTTTTTTATTTAAAATATAGCTTTTGCATCAGTTATTTCTAAATAACCAATGCAAAAGTTCTTTAAAAAGAGCTTTGGCATCAGTTTTTTTACAAATGATGTTATTGCCCCGGAGCAATTGCATTGATTCATTTGAATGCATTTGCATATGTAAGAAACCAATGCAAAAAATCTAAAAAACTGCTAAAGCCCATTTTTGTAGTAATGATGGAATTATAAACTCTAATTCAGTAGATTTGACTCTAAATTATCATAGTAATTTTACTTTTTCATTGGTTTTTTGAATACTTTTTTTTAGTGTTTTTATTACAATTTAATTATATATATTTTAAAATAAATGAATGTTATAACGTATACACAATCATATAAAATAAATACTACGATTAACTTCAGTTTATGTTTTTTCAATTTAGACAAAATGAATTTAAAATGACTTGAAACAAAAAAACGAAACTACAAAAAACTAAAGGAATATAAATGTAAAAAACAAAAGAAAAACTAATTGAAACTAAAAGAATGAAATGAGCAGTCTGTTTTGCAAAAAAAACATGACTACAAACTAATTATATAACTAAATTTATTTTGAATTTAATTTATTTCAGAATTGAAGTGGGAATAAAAAAATTACATATTTTAAAAACTACATCAAAAGTTTTACAAAACAAGAAGTGATATTACTATGTTATTTTTATATCAAATGAGTAACAAAAATAGATAAAAAAAGTAATGAAGTTTGACTTTGTGGATAGTGAACATAGAACTTAAATTGGGCCGGAGTGAGTATATTATAACTTAATCTACTTTTTTTCAATTTAGACAATAAATTGAAATTGAAATGAAAATATAAGTAAAAAAACTAATCGAATTGAAAACTAAAAAAGCTATTTTGTAATTATACTCCTATTACTTCGTATCTAATATACAACGCAGTTAAAAAACCCTCGCCACTCCTTTTTTCGATCGACGCACAGCCAAGCCAACTAAGATGAGGAAACGCCAGCCATAGGCTAGACATCATCAAAAAAGGTGTTCAAAATTCATCTAATCAGTTCTTATCAAGGCTCAAGTGATTTATCCCACCTTTGATTTGGCCTCCATTGTTTTTCTTGTGTGTTAGTGTGGTTCGGGTTTTGTCGCTGGGTTTGCATGGGGTTGGGTTGCGATTGGGGTACGTGACTACATGGTCTTGAGTATGGTGTGCCTAGGTTCGGGGGATTGTAGGGGTCTGGGTGTGAAAGAGTGCCTTAGGGCAGGAGGGTTGGGGCAGGAGGGTTGGGGGTAGCGTGTATCAAGAATACATATACTTAGATTATAAGTATCTTGGTTCCTTGTATTTACTTTTAGCTAGCTAATGCACATAGTTACGAGCATTACAATCGTAGAGATAAGAATAAACATGGAATTAAATCTTCAATTCCTAGAATCTATACACCGGAAGTATAAAAATGAAGATTGAAGATTTCTACCTTGAAAACTCAGACTAAAATGTTTGGTGAGGTGAAACTATGGACGTGTGATGCACACTAGAAGGACGCTTGCACTCTCCTCTTTTCGAATTTGCTGGTTGTGCGACTCCAATCGCTGAAAATTTGTGGTGATGGGAACTTTTTGGTGAACCCTTGCTCATTCTTCTCTTTCTAAAGTCATAAATGTGTGTGCTGGAGTGTACGAATAAATTAAAATCATAAATGTGTGTGTTTCTATGGGAGTGTACGAATAAATGAGTCCTCGGTCTGATTTTTCTATTTTTTTATTTAATTAGATCCAAAAGGTAACTTTTGGCCCAAGCTTTAACTAATTAAGACCCCCCAAAGACTACCTTTTACTCACCACAGTATATTTTTAATCTTTTTATGCCCAAAACCAAGTCTTTTAAATGTAAAAAAGTATTTATTGTCTAAAAACTATGATTTGTGCAACATTATTATAAACAAGTATTTTTTTCTATAAAAAAGTATTTTTGAAACAACTCTTTTAAGTAAATAAAATCCAACTTTTTAAGCTCTAACATCAAGATAGAGTTCACCTTGAAAGACATCAACAAAATTCAGAGGCCAGATGATTACTCTTCTTTGGTTCTCTTGGTGCAATCGACTTCATCTCCTCTCTTATATTACAGAACATGTGTTGATGATATTGAGATCTGTATGAAGTGCTTAATGATGATGATTCGTGGATTCGGACCACAAGTTTTACTAGAGCAATCTATCGGTGTAACACGTATTGGATATCGATTGCACTTTAAAAGGGCCTTACTTTTAAATTTTAACAAGGTTATAGAGTTTTAGGAAACATAGAGTGCAAATTGATGAATTGTCAGGGAAGAAGATCCGAAGAAGGGATGAGTGTTATATTGGGACATCATATTATAACCCTTGCTTTTATGTACATGGAAATGAAGGTTTGAGTTTCTCAATCTTGTCTATGCTGAACGTTGTTGTGCAAAAAGGTATATTCAATCAACATCAACTCCCCGATTATTTCTTTGAGCAACGAAAAAGGCTGTCCGAGGATGTGAGTCTTTTATTTTTGCCCAACTCCCGCCCCCAAAGACCCCAACAAAGTTAGGCTTATAGTGAGCAAGGCTTTGGCATGTTTCACTATTGATGTCGGTGAACATATATACATGAATATGGATTTGTTTGTTTCATACATGTTTGGGAGAACAAGTATGCTAGTTTTGTAATTCATTTAACCTATTCTCTCTTTATTCGAATCGTACAAATTTCTTATTCATATTATTGTTATATATATTTAATAGATATATCTTGATGTAAGTATTTTTGTGTGTTTACATGTGTAATGTCGGAAATTTACATTTCTAAATTTGTACAAGGAAATAATGTAGAAATGACAATTTTAATATTATGTTCAAATAAATTTTTTATCCTATAAGGACGAACTGATTTTTTGGAAATATATTAATATATAAGTATACAATAGGAAAAGAAGAAGAGTGAAGGCCACGTATTAGTGAATTCCATCACACAAAGCACCAACCTCTATGAATCATGATAAAACATAGAAGGTCCACTTTTATTAATAGTCAATACAGATACATTGCCATCACCAAATAAGAGCCTCAAATGGTCTGCACATACAATAAAGAATGATAAGAGCACTTCAACCAATCCATCTACTCGGCATTATTTTACATAGCTAGAGGGGAATTTTAAAACTATATAAACCCCCACACCCAAAAGTTCAATATGTAGAATTTCCTCAAGTCCTTACTTGATACATAACACCCTCCTAAATATTTTACAAAAAAACTACTCCACTCTCTGCCCTTATTTTTTCAACAACCTAAAAAAACCATTATAACTAAGCCAAGGCCTTTCCCAATACCTGCATTCCAAAAAGGGAGACAACATTAAGGTGAGTGGGAATAATACTCTATACTTTTAAATTGTTTGTGATAACTCAACATTTTTTTTCATGTGTTAGTATAATCCTTATTTTTTAAAAAAAGGGGTTATTTTTATTGTTCGAAGCAATTATAAACTTCTAAAGAAGAATGGAGTTATAGTTAACCTCTGCATAGTTTACTTTAGACAAAGGACTGTAATTTTGAAACAAGGATATTAGTCAAATACTTGAGATATGTCTTGTTTTTTTAGAAACTACTCTCCTGAGTAATTACATGCCAATAATCTAGCTTTACAAAGAGGTAAATATTCCTATTCTCAAAAAGGTAAATTTTTGAAGAAAAAAAGATGTATTTGTACCAGTGATTGTCAAACTACACCCCAAGCTGGGTAAATTCAATCTAGTCCAAAAATTTCTTTTACTCTACAAGGATTCCCGAGGGAGGTGCAACCAGAAGTTGATTTGTCATGAACAAATTAATGGGATATCGTATTTCTCTCCTCACCAGTACATGATGTGGCGTTGTACTGACCCCTCCTCATAACTATTTTAGGTGCGTGGCTGTTCTCGTGCTGGAACTTCATCGTGAATAGTTGCAAGCAAGACCTCAGTGTGGTTTGTAGTCTCTTTGAAGTTCTTATTATGCTCATGTTGTTTTCTTAAACTACTCCAATCAAGTTGTATTTCCTTAATTAGTCCTTTGGGGCTGGCATGTTGTAATTCCGCTTAAACTCTGATCTTATCTTATATAATAAAGTGATTATGTTTTTCTAAATGTGATACATGTATACTGTTAGCCTTGTATGATCCATAGATCCCTTTCGATAAAGGAATCCATGAGTCGTACGACGGTTGTCCACGTCGTCGGGCGGTCTGGGGCGTGACAACATGCATGATTGGGAGTCTTATGAAGTCAAGAAAAAATCATAAAAATCGTTTCAAGCATGGTTTACTACTACTCAGTTGACGGACAAGATTTTAAAAATCATGTCCTTAAACGAGGCAGGATGTTAAGTACTATGCCTCATGAGAGATCTTTGAAGCACATGGATACAAGCTTCGTTGCCGAGTCATATGCTACTCTTTGTCCTTTGCCGCGCTAGCTTTGAGGATAGATATTATCCAGCTGCTATTTGAACCCACGCATCATCCAAACGAGACCCGAGAAGATATGCAAACATTATTTAGAGACTATTTTTCCCGTAGAGACAATGAAGCTGAAGGTGATGGAAGTGCAGGTGCACCTAATAATACAGATTAGTTTCTTAATGTGCAACAATATATATTACTATTTGGTTGTTAGATTATGACATAATCTTGATTCATTCTCAACATCGCTTCAACTAACGTGCATGTGCGAAGAAGAAGGAAGATTGACGAAGATGAAAGAAGACTAAACTCTGAGTTGAGGCAAACCTCTTCAAAGAACCATGCGAAGAAAGAAGTCTAAACATCTAGTAAAAGAGCAAATTTTAAAAATGTACTGTTAATACATTACTTCCGTACGGAAATTTTCTTCAAACTTTCCTTTTTGGCCCATCCGGAAATATTCTTCCTAATTCCCTTTTTAGTATACTTTTTAAGGATAAATTTCAAATATACCCTTCTATTTTATCACCAATCTATTTTTTTTATTGCTTTTTTAATAAGAAAAAGAGATTTAAAAGTTTATAGTATGTTCATTTTTAGAAATTTGGCATTTTTGTACTATTCCTTAATAAGTGTGTCAAGTCAACATGGGAAGAATATTCTTGGACGGAGGGAGTATTAGTTTTTTATTGTTAAATTAAAATGTTTGGCAATGATGGATCCTTTTCCCCGTCAAACATAATTTTGTGAAAAATTCCATTTAATATGGATAGTGGGCCTTGACACTAGGGGTGTTCATCGGTCTAAAACCGGACTGGACCAGACCGAACCAGACCGGAGACCGAAATATACCAAAACTTAGACCGAAGACCGGACCTAAATGTACTCGGTTTT
This sequence comes from Cuscuta campestris, assembly GCA_900332095.2. Classification (NCBI taxonomy): domain Eukaryota; kingdom Viridiplantae; phylum Streptophyta; class Magnoliopsida; order Solanales; family Convolvulaceae; genus Cuscuta; species Cuscuta campestris. The sequence continues at coordinate 739,929 of OOIL02000813.1, read as the reverse complement.
GGACCGGACCGGACCGAATTCACATGGACCGAACCGAGAAGACCGAAAAGACTGATTTTCATCTATTACGCTATTACTATTACCTGGAATGGCTGGAAATCAGGATTGGAATGCTGCTGCGGTGCTGCCGATTATCACTGCCGGTTATCGAAGGCCACTGTGTTACTTCCAAAGTTAGAGAAGAAGATTAGAGAGGGCATGCAAGAATAATCGTGATTAATACATACCGTCACAATCCAATTGAAGCCTTTCGAAACAAGGACATGGGAAATCGGAGAAGCATCGGCCGTCGCTCGTTGTCGGTCCAGCGGGTAGCGAGGATGAATCCCTACTTTCTGAGAAGGTCGGCCATCGGTTTACTCCCAGACTACGAGGGAATTGGCTTTGGGATGGATTTTTCAATATTTGGGTATTTGGGCTCTAAAAAATAGATATGGACAGTGGGCTGGACTATTGGACAATTGGGAATTAAATGGACTATTCGGTCTATTCGGTCCAGAACGATTGTGAATCGGGTTTAGACCGGACCAGACCGAAATCTGAAATGTTAAATACATAGGACCGAAGACCGACCCGAAATCGATTCGGTCCGGGTTCGGTCTGGACCTATCGGTCCAGTTCGGTCAGTTTTTTCGGTCTGGACCTAAAACATGAACACCCCACACCACAATTGGACACGTCCAATTCTGTTCGGAACAGAACTCCAGAAGCCAGAAGGGATAATCTTAACCCACCCGATTTCTTCTTATCTACCCCCACAAACTCAAATTGGTGCTAAAAATGGAAGCCTACGGAGGTGGAAGCTGGACGATGATCCCTAACATACAGACTAACAGCAACCCCTCTACGCCCTCTAATCAGGACCATCTCTTTCTCCAACAAGTGCAGCAGCAGCAGCAACAGCTGTATCAGCAACCGCAGATGCAGACGCAGCCGCCTCCTCCGCCGCAGCAGCAGTATCAGTCACTCGCGTCTCATTTTCATCTCATACAGGTTCGGTATTGAAAACCTAGCTTTTCAAATTAGCCCGTTTGGTTATGTTGTGATCCCTAATACATGACTCGTATCTTCTATTGATGCGTAGCTGGTTGAGAATTTAGCGGATACGATCGAGAACGGGATGCGCGATCAGCATTCGGATGCTCTGGTTATGCTTCTTTGGTGTTATTCCTTTTTTTAGATTTTTATTGAATGTAAATAAGGTTTTTGCATGACATAAATTTTTGGTTTTTAAATAAGGTTAATGAAACTAAAAACCAATTCCACAAGTGCCAACAGTTGCTCAACTCGATTTCAGCTTCAATCAGCTCAAAATCCCTGGTAATTTCAATATATGATATTGTAGTCCTCGGGAATTTTCTCTAGTTTATACTCCATAGTAAGTACTAACAACTCACCGAAAGAAATGAGAAAGTTTCCTTCTTTAGCATTGGTTTATGTTTCTATTTGTGATATTGTTGTGTGATGATGTTCACTCCGTTGCAAAGAAATATAGCTTCAACTAATAGTCATTTACTCATTTCATAATGCCCGATCTTAGATACTCCCTATTAGTTTCAGAACAACGCAAGTTTCATTTGTTCTTATTTCTTAACTTAGATGCCTAAATTATTTTGAAGCCTTTTTGGTGAAGTGATTATGCTTAGGCAGAAAATCTAACACACATAAAATATCTGATTGGATGTTTTTTTACAGGCAGTTGAGGGACAAAAAAGGAAACTTGCTGAAGCGGAACAATTGTCAAATCAACGAAAGTGTGTACATTTGTCTTGCATGATTGAATTCATCCACTATCATTTGGATCTAAGAACAATTCATCTTCGCTGCCTGATGAACACCCTTCCTTCCCTATTTAATTTCAGGGAGCTTATTTCCAAGTACAAAACCTCAGTTGAAGAGCTTATCAAGTCTGAACAATGATTAATTTTCATATTGTTGGTGCGGTAAGGCTAGCTTATCAATATTGCTCTTAGTGTGAGTCTTCATCATCTTCATTGCAACTGGTCCAGACCTAGGACTGAAAATGTGGGTAGCTCACGAGCCCAATGGGCCAGCCGGTTAGACCAATGGTCAAACCAATGCTATAACAATTACGGAGTGAATTAAAAATAATACTATGTACTGTATAGCCATATATATTTATATAAATATGAGCACCGAAATGGAAACTGTAACACCATTCAGAATAAACATAAATATCAACTTTATGATGTTTAGAAAGCTCACATACAACAAATAATGTTACCTGACTCAATCAGAGTAAACTCACCATAATAATAACAATTACTTTGTAATAAATTCCACTTCTTTAACATCCTTATAACTTATGAGATAGTGAAGCAAACCAAATTATTGATATTGGTAAGTAAGAAATCAGAGAAGTGAGAGAAAGACACGTGATTGACACTTAAAACATCTCATAAAGAAGATTTGTTCTAAAATTTCCCATTTTGATAGTTATTTGATTTAAGTCATCTTTTCTTTCCACCAGTTATATCCTTCATTTCAAAATAATCACAATGCTAAAAAATTTACAACATTCACGCACCCTCATTTGACCATCTTCTTTTATCTTTATGTAAGTAAAAATTGTCATGTGAGATCTAGTTAGATTCGTCTCGATAAAACTTTCATAATATCAATTTTATTAGTTTTAAAAAAGCATAATTGGAGGTATTATTTCTATTAACGACTTGAGTTTTGCATTGAGAAGCAAAAATTACAGCATATATTACCCCAGTGCCTCCAACCCTCAAAGGCTTTCGCCCATTGCGGGGTAAGGGGGTTGGATGTACGCAACCTAGCCCCTATGTTTAAAACATAGTGCGACTATTTTTAGATGACCCATTATGAGTGTCGATAGTTGCATTGACTAAGTGTTACTTCAATATTAGTGAATCCTTGGCTCCATCAGGGATGATGGAAACAATTTGTGCATTGACAAGCGTGAAGATGTTAATGTTGCAATTATTTTGGAACGAAAAAAGGTATATGTTATGTTAGTATGTAAGAGCATTTTTTCCATTCCCCCAGTTTCCCCTTTCTCTCTCCTATTTTTAACTCCACATCATTAACTTTTGCCACATTACTTTAATAATTCCTCACCCTTTCCCTTATTTTTTAATGGTAGACCCCACATGTCATAAATTTATTTTATTTACAGAATATTTAATTAATAGATCAAAATAATTTATTTTAAAAAAAGTAACTCAAAATTTACGGAGTCTATTTTATAGTTTTTAGAAAAATATATATGCCACAAAAAAATTGAATAAAAAAATATTTACTGTAAAAAAATTTATATCATTATAAAAAAAATTAATCTTTAATTTTTTTCTCTTTTTCCCTCTTTTTTTTTTCTCTTTGCTTTCTTCTTTTTGTTTCTTCTATTGGAATTGGGCGAACTTTTCTATGAATATTGGGGAGTAAGCTTCCTACCACTCAAGCCAAAAGAAAAGTTCTTTTTCTTTTTCTCCCATTTCGTTCTTCCCCCCCGACCCCTATCTCCTTTCCCCTCTCCACTCTAGCCATTCTCCTCATTGTAGTCTCTTCCACATCACCATTTCTCAAACTTTCCCTCCCCATCAATGATGCTCTAAGATCCTTGCGATGTTTAAGTAAATGTCACACAAAAGTAATTGATGAGCGAAACTATGAAAGAGACAAGTCCCAATTAGGATAGGTGGGCTCTGCGGATTAAAAGTCAGCAACCAGTCAATTGTGAAAAATATTTTGAAGCATGTAAGGCCCTTACGGACTGTGGTATATCTATATGTGATTTGCATATACTTCTTGATCGTAAAGCTTACATGTGGTTTGTCTCATGTACAGGTCCTAAGGGTAAACACAATGGCTTGCAAAGACTAAGACTCCGTTTGGTACACAGAATTCAAGTTATGGAATTGGAATTGGAGACTTCAATTTCAGTTCTACTCTTTGATAGCACATATGTATGTGGATTGGGAATCGGTAGTGCATAAAATGAATTAGAATGAGATAACTAAATTCCATCCAATTCAATTTCATAAAATTCAATTTCGATTCATTCCAAATCTATCAATTCTGTATACAAACAAACCCTAAGAGATGGTGGATGGTATGTAGAAATGGGTTCATGGGACTATGGGAGCGACACTTTGTAACTTTTATTTTTATGTTTACACTTTGTTGAGATTTTATGTTTGATGCTTTAGTGACAGGGGAAAATACTTAGTTAAAAGACACTAAATCAAGTTCCACATACCAAAATAGACTCTTCAATGTTTTTATACCAAAATAGAAATTATAATACCAAGTAATGCCAACATCCTTTATTCATAAAAGCAGGGGAAAAAATTTCCTGCCCATCAGCTTAACGATTTCAGCTGTTGATCTATGCGATTCAATTAAATCTACGGTCGTTTTAGGTTGGATGGAAACACGAGAAACAATCAAAGGAAACTGTGTATTTACATGGCTAATGAATATAATTAAAAAGGTAGTAATTACTCTATTAATTATGGCATTCCGTTCTCTTTTGACCCATTGAAACATGGGAAAAGGAAACTGTGTGTATATATTACATAAGTAGATACTCCGTAGTATAAATAAGGTAATAAATAAAATTCTAATAATTACTCAATAAAATTCTTTTTTACTCAATAAATAAATATATTTCTCTTTAATTTATTCCCACAGAGATGATTGGTTACATTAAAAAAAAGAATCCGAGTATGTTTTATAAATAAACAGTACAAAACAGAAATTATTAATAATTTAGATTTAACGTGTTACATGCCTTGGTAAAAAATAATTAATAATTTGTATCGAAAAAAATGAAAATAATTAATAATTTGTAACGAATAAAGTATTCTAGAATACACAGTTTGAGCAGTACAATAATTAATAAATACACAGTATAAAATTCGTATATTTATTATTTATTTGGAGGAAAAAAGGAAAGCTACGAATTATACTTTGCAATAATTCGTATATTTAGTACCCTTGGAAAATGACTTTCCTTTGATTATCAAGTCTTACGTAACATTATCAAAGAAAGTAAACTTTTCTTTGATAATTAATTCGTATAATTTGTGCTACCAATTGTACTTTTTCGATCCAGAAGGTTTTCTTTGATAATTAATTCGTATAATGTGTGCTACCAATTGTACTTTTTCGTTTCCTTTTACGAGATTAATATTTTCGTATAAATTGTGATCCCATTTACGAGATCCACAATCCACAATTCAACGCTATTCTTCTTGAGTTCTAAAACAAACCGTATATTACAATGCGTGTGTGGTCAACTTTGGACAAAATTGATGATGGTTTAGGCCCGTTTATGGTAATGGTGCGAGCCGTCAGAGTTTATCGAACTACTGCGCATGATCGCACACCGGAATCTCTTGATGTCATCTTTCATGATCAACAGGTTTTTTAGAATTTTTTAAAATCGTTGTTATTTATTAAACAAATTGTTTTTATAATAAAATAACTATTTCTTGATTTACAGGGAAACCGGATCCATGCACAGATAAAAGATCAGAATATCAAAATCTTCGAAAAGGAAATTAAAGAAAATCAAGTTTATGGTTTAACTCGGTTCAAAGTTCAGCGCAACTTCCAGAACACTAAGACAACCTCCCATCCTTTTATGATGGTATTTTGTGTAAAAACCAAAATTAAAAAATTGTCGTCAGACTTATTTCCAAATTTTCGATACCAATTCATGGCATTCGATGATATCAAGTTACTACCTTGTGTGGACGACATTTTGTTGATTGGTGAGTAAATTATTTAATTTTTATATCAAAAATCTTTATATGTCGAGTATACATTACTTTAAATAAAAATATTATATACTATTATTTTAATCACAGATGTTATTGGAAAAGTTGTTAGTCGTACCATGCCCGTAGAACGCATGGTTAAAGCTGCCCCTGAGAGGATGATGGAGGTTGTATTGGAAGACCATAGGTATACATAACATAAATTTATCATATTTGATGTTAATTTTTTTTAGAGCTTTCTATTATTAATCCCTTTAATGAACATTTGTTTAGGGGAAACCGTCTAGATTGTACGTTGTGGACTCATTATATAGATAAAGTGATCGATGGACTCAATGAAGGATTAACAAGTCCACCAATTCTTTGTTTGCAGATGGTGAAACTTAGCCGATATAATGGTATCATTATTATATGTTCTTTTAACATTATTTCTTTTTCAAAAATTCTTTCATGCCTAACTATTGCAACAATTAAAATTCAGGAAAAGTTAATGTTTCTACCTTTTATAATGTGAGTAAGGTGGTGCTTAGTGGTAGATGGGTATACAATAGTTGAATTGTTGAGATTATTATGGATTAAAACTCACCAGAAGAAGCTGAGATGCGAAATGTATAATCGTTTGTCAGACTCGCTACTTTATGGCGACATTAATACATCAACATCAGAGAAAAGAGTAGTTCTTCCGTCTACTTTTGTTGGAGGTGCACGTTACATGATACAGAATTATCAAGACGCAATGGCAATCTGTCGGTGGGCCGGTTATCCAGATTTGTTTTTAACGTTTACGTGTAATCCCAAATGGCCAGAAATTACACGATTTCTAGAGAAAAGAACCCTAAGGCCAGAAGACCGTCCAAATATATGCTGCAAGGTGTTTCATATGAAATTAAAGGAACTCATAAAAGAACTGCATAGAAAAAAGCTATTTGGTACATTTCGAGCAGGTACAACATTGTTATCTCTTTCTACTTTATTTGAATACTTTCATGCATAGACTTCGATTAACTATTTAATTTTATTATCGAATGCAGTTATATATACAGTTGAATTCCAGAAATGAGGATTGCCACATGCGCATATATTATTATTTCTGGCCCAACAAAACAAATTTCCTACGCCTGCAAATATTGACAAAATTATTACTGCTGAGCTTCCAGATAAAGATTTGGATCCAAAATATTTCCAAGCAGTGTGCAACTTTATGGTTCATGGACCTTGCGGACCATCTGCACCTTACTCCTCTTGCATGGACAATGGTAGATGCACGAGAAATTTTCCTAAACAATTTATTAGTGACACTGCCATTGATGAAGATGGATATCCAAGATACAGAAAGCGTAATGATGGACGAACTATTGAAAAAAATTGTACCATTTTAGACAATCGTTCTGTTGTGCCGCATAATAAGTACTTGCTACTGAAATACGGAGCTCATTTGAATGTCGAATGGTGTAATCAATCACGTTCAATTAAGTATTTGTTTAAGTACGTCAACACAGGGCATGATCGAGTGACTGCTGTTTTTTATGCAAACTCTTCAGATTCCACTGATCCATCTAAGGACGAGCCAAATGAAATCAAGCTCTATTATGATTGTAGATATGTCTTTCCCTGTGAAGCTACATGGAGAATTTTTGGATATGAGATACAGTATAAAAATCCAAGTGTAGAACGCTTGAGCTTTCATATGCAGGGTGAGCAAATGATTTTTTATGAAGATGATGATGATACTGCCACCGTTGTGCGGCGAGAAAGCATCAAAGAGAATAAATTTTTAGCGTGGATGAAGGCAAATAAAAAAAATATGATGATGCAAAATCTCTGACATATGCAAAATTTGCACAAAAATTTGTATGGAAGTCAGATAAAAGAGAATATGAGCCTCAAAAGAGAGGCTTTGCTATAAGACGTTTGAGCTATGTTCCACCAGGAACAGGTGAAGCTTATTATTTGAGATGTCTTCTGAACATTGTACGTGGCCCTACAAGTTACGAAGATATTAGAACTATTAATGGCATCGTTCATGAATCATATCGTGACGCATGTTACACTTTGGGATTACTTGATGATGATAGGGAATACCTAGATGCATTTGTAGAAGCAAGTCAGTGGGCTTCTGCTGCACAGCTAAGGAATTTATTCGTGACGCTACTGACAAGTGATTAGATGTCTAGGCCAAGGCACGTTTGGGGTCAATGCTGGCAATATATGGCAGACGATGTATTATACCGACAACGTCGTCTCTTACAGCACGAAGGTATCAGTTACATTTTCTATATTTCGAAAAATTTACCTTAAAGGGAAAACAATTCCCCTTTTAATAATATATTTTTTATTAACCATTGTAGGTCTTAGACTTGAAACTGAAGAGATTCAAAATTATGTTGTATGTGATATAGAAGAATTGCTTCAAAGTCGTGGGAAGAGCGTTCGCGATTTCACAGATATGCCACAAGCAAACCATCAAGGAATTTGGTCTCCAACCAATCGAATGATATTTGATGAGATGCAATATGATCGTGTAACATTGGCAAGTGAGCACGTCTCCCTTTTAGCATCATTAAATGATGAACAACGGGCAGCGTATGATGCTATAATGCAATCCGTTAATACAGATTCAGGGAAAGTTTTCTTCCTCTATGGATACGATGGAACAGGGAAGACATATGTCTGGAGAACTTTATCAGCAGCATTACGATCTAAAGGTGAAATTGTTTTGAATGTCGCATCAAGTGGAATAACATCCTTACTTTTGCCAGGTGGTAGAACAGCGCATACATGTTTTAAAATATCGTTATGCCTGGATGAAAACTCCACTTACAACATAAAGCAAGGAACACCACTAGCACAGCTCTTAGTGAAGACAAAATTAATTATTTGGGATGAAGCACCAATGACACATAAGTATTGCTTCGAAGCTCTCGATAGAAGCTTGCGTGACATTCTGCGATTTTCCAATCCATTGAGTGAAAACCAAATGTTTGGAGGAAAAAAAATAGTCTTTGGTGGAGATTTCCGGAAAATATTGCCAGTAATTCGAAAAGGAACCAGACAAGACATTGTTAATTCCATGATTAATTCTTCGTACATCTGGAAAGATTGCACTGTGATGCGTTTAACAAAAAACATGCGACTGCAGTCAATGATTGGAGATAGTAGTTACGATCATTTAGTTGAATTCGCTCAATGGATTGAAAGTATTGGCAATGAAGTTGCGGGATATGAGCATGATGGCTATGCAAAAGTAACAATACCTGATGACATGTTGCTTCCATCCTCGGGAAATCCTATAGCTACTATAGTGAATTCCATCTATCCAGATTTTCATAAAATAGAAAATGATCCAACCTATTTGCATGACCGTGCAATTTTGGCTCCAACGTTGGATGTCGTCGATTCTATAAATGAATATATGACATCGTTGAATCCCAATGAGGAATCACGCACTTATCTTAGTTCCGACAAGGTTGAGAACTCGGACTCTAGTTCGAATTTCATTAACGACTTGCATCCTTCTGAGTTCTTGAATAAGATTCGTGCTTCCGGGGTACCAAATCATGAGCTCATTTTGAAGGTAGGCACCCCAATTATGTTACTAAGAAACATTGATCATTCGATGGGTTTGTGTAATGGTACTCGATTGATAGTAGTTCGATTAGCTAATCACTCGATCCAAAGAAAGATTTTATCTGGAAAACACATGGGTCTAGAAGTTGTTATTCCAAGACTATCACTAACACTATCTAATGCAAGAATACCATTCAAGTTTCAAAGAAGACGTACAATTCCCCGTGGTTACTTCTTATGCAATGACAATTAATAAGAGTCAAGGCCAATCTTTAAAACACGTGGGATTATTGTTACGGAAACCCGTATTTAGTCATGGACAATTATATGTTGCGGTTTCAAGGGTAACAAATCGTAATGGCCTGAAGATTCTTATTTGCAACGCAGACGATGTCCCAACAAAATGTACCAGTAATGTAGTTTATAAAGAGGTTTTTCAAAATTTGTAATTTATAGATACTTTGCAATACTAAAAAAGTATTATATTTCATTATATGTTGTATTTTTTTCCTTTTATAATGATACCAATTTAAATTTACAACGTAATTGCAACCCGTGCAACGCACGGGTGTGATACTAGTATAATTCAAAAAAATGTGAAATGCTAACACAATGTCGCCAAATTGTGGTGTTTATTGTGCCAATAAATTTTTCAATTTGAAGGAGCACGCACATTAAGTAAAGCAAAAAATCCTTAACTTTCCAAGTTTGCTCTTTGGTCTTGGAATAGATGATAGAGAGTAGGGGTGGACATGAAATCCATTCTCGTTGGACCGTTTCGAAAAATCCCGAATCCGTTTTGTAATTGTATCGAATAATTGGGACACCATTTTTTTATCCCGAAAAAAATTTAATACACAATTTAATCCCACTTTTAAAGTTTTAATACACAATTTTGTAAAAATTCAGTGGACAGTGGCTAATTGCTTGGTGTACACAACTAGTTTTTGGATGCCTTTGGGAGTTAATGACTTTTATTTATGACATTTTGTGACTTTTGGATTGAGTGCCTCCCTTCTTATATTCGGGATTAGGACAAAGTGGGACGACCCGAATCTGTCCCGGTTTGTTTCGATCCCGAATTTTTCGGGACAAACCGGGATAAGATTGTAATCCGAACTTTTCCGGACCGTTTATATATAACGGAACAAGACGTGGAACAACCTAAATCCGGACTGTCCCGATCCGTGCCCACCCCTAATAGAGAGTATTAAAGTAATTTAAGATAAAATGAAATGGAATAGTATTGATTTGATAGATAATCATTACAAATCTACAACTAAATGTCCAAACCAACAAATAATACTCCCTCCGTCCGGAATTAAACTTCCCACTCTACCTTTTTTCCGTCCGGAAATAAACTTCCCATTCTACATTTTCATACCCACTCTTCCAACAATACCCTTTTCATTAATTGTCATTCACTCTTTCACTTTAGCTTCTTTTTTTCTCTCTTGCCCCTTCATCTTCTTCCCTCTCTTTTTCTCCAGTCCACTTCTATAAGAATTATTTGGAAGGAAATTCTCTGTATTTCTCTCTTGTAGAAATTAAAAAGAGGAAAAATATTCTGTATATTGAATTGGCTTGTGCTTACAAAGGTCTAACCCCCTTTATATAGGAAGAGAGTAAAGCATTTAAGTAAACTTTTATTCCTACCATATTTCTATTCCTACTATAACAAGAACTAAGCAAACTAGGAAAAATACTAAACCGAATCCCAAAGGGATTCAGTTTTCTTCTTTGATCCGGCTTCCTTCTTCTGTCACCAACACCCCCCCTCAAGCTGGAGCTTGGGAGTTCAACATGCCCAGCTTGGACATCAAAAGATTGAACAAAGCAACAAAGCTTGAGGAAGCCGCTGCCATCGTTGTCCAAGTGTCATCTAGACACTTCAGTTTTTTTTCTTCAACGGAGACGCTAAGCTTTTCGAATCCGCCGAATAATCAGTCGAGTAAAGGAACGCCATTCTTTTTGAACACCCTGAACGCCGACTTTTTTTTATTGCCTACTAAGGAAAGAGTTGCATGTTTCTGTAAAACAACCCTTCTCGGACAACTTCTTCAAGATTGATGGTTGGGCGTGATTCCTCGACAGCAATGTTTTTCGTTGAAGGAGTTCATGATATTCTTTAGTGAGGGAGAACAATCAAAGAAAATCAAAAATTACAATATCCCGCCGGTAGGCATTGAATTTTGTATGCCCACCGGCAGGGGAAGAAGCGTGTTTGAGGTCTCAAGAATTCAAAACTTGCTCCGATACCATGTAAGAATTATTTGGAAGGAAATTCTCTGTATTTCTCTCTTGTAGAAATTAATAAGAGGAAAAATATTCTGTATATTGAATTGGCTTGTGCTTACAAAGATCTAACCCCCTTTATATAGGAGAGTAAGCATTTAAGTAAACTTTTATTCCTACCATATTTCTATTCCTACTATAACAAGAACTAAGCAAACTAGGAAAGATACTAAACCGAATCCCAAAGGGATTCAGTTTTCTTCTTTGATCCGGCTTCCTTCTTCTGTCGCCAACAACTTCCTCTCTCTCTCTCTCTCTCTCATCTTCTTCTCATTCTTCTTTCTTTAATTCTCCACCCGATTCCTCCCCTTATATCACATCCCTCTTTCTCTCAAATTGGCTCCTCCTTTTCTTCTTCTTCTTCTTCTTTCATTTCATTCTTTGGGTGTTCTTCTCAGATCTGTAGTAGATCTATGCATCAGATTTGCAGTAGATCTATGCAGATCAGATCTACGCCGCCATTATTATCAACATCATCATCATCTCTTCTCCTCTTTCTCCCATTCACTTCTTTTCTATTTCTCCCTGGTGGCAGCTCGAGGCGATGGTAGGGTTGACGGTGATGACGACATGGCTCAGTCGATGGTGGTGGGGGTTGGCGGTGACGGTGAAGCAGTGGCGATGGCAGTGGGGGTCGACGGTGATGGTGGGTTTGGAGTGATGGTGGAGGGGGTTAACGGAGATGGATGACCGGACTGTGATGATGAACCGACAGCCGCGGTAGGGGCGGAAATGGGGCTGGTGATAGTGGGGGTTGGGGCGGCGAAGGAGTCGACGGTGGCGGAAATTGGGAGTTGGGCCAGTTGTGGGCCTGCAAAGAAGAAATTGATACCAAGGGCATTTTAGACAATTTACACTCTAAGTCAACCCATATTAAAAATGAAGAAAAGTCAAACCGGGAAGTTTAATTCCGGACGGAGGGAGTACTACACTATTTTACGTTGTACTACATTTTCATTGTCCAAATTAAGGGTGGACACGGTACGGTTCCGGTTCCGGTACCGCCACCCCATGGCACCGGTACCGTGACCAGACCGGCCGGTACCGGACCAGCCGGTTTCGGCCCCCCCTATTTTTTTTCTTTTTGCTTTTTTTAAAGTTTTTAAAGTATAAAATTGTAAATTTGCAATTGTTTAAGGAAAGAATGAAATAAAAAATCTAAAAATGTAGTTGTTATTTAAATATTGAAAATGAGTAATACACTAATTGAAGAACAACCACATTTAATATTCTGACGGTTCAAAAAAAGCGATGAGGTAAAGAACCGTAAAGAAACCCTCGAAGGAGCTTATATATCGCTCACCTAAAAAAACTAATTACATATTTACATCAACATAAAAAAAATTTATAACTTATTCTTCAGAACTCGGACTTCCATCTGTGGTTGCATTCATGTAATGCTCCGATTCGAGTTGGTACGATGACTCTTGAGCTCGACGTCTTGCCAAGAGCCAATCTTGGTTGCAAACCAGTGTTTCAAGAGATTCAGCATTAAGACAACTTCGGTAGTCGGTTAGAATGTTGCCGCCAGCACTGAATTCTCGTTCAACTGCTACGATTGATACCGGGACGGACAAAACTTGTCTTCCTAGCATTCCGAGACATGGGAACATGTGTTCGTTCCGCTTCCACCATCCGAGCACGTCAAAATCGACGTCGTCGTCATCGTAATTGCATGGCACACCCATGATACATAGCAAGTTCGTTGTGCGAGCTTACTGTTGTACCACTTGAACTCGTCGAAGATTGGGCACGCTTCCCTTTCTTTGCAACAAGGCCATCGACTATTCCGGCAAAACCTTTTTTTGATTTCGGGGGAGGAGGTGGTGCTGTTTCTTCTTGTACAGTACCGTATAACCCTTGATATTCCTTAAATAAATTCTCAAAAAGAGTTATAACATTATTTCTTTCATTTTTCCATTCTACTAAATAGCTGTAGTAATAACTGTTTTTATCTAAAAAACAACTGTAGTAATACTCAATTAGAATTTTAAAATTTTCAAACTTAAATCATGGATCACAAATAATACCTATTTTATAAATATCAGGAATGTACAAATAATAAGTACACCATTTATCTCTCATAGGAGAGACATAAGGGTACAAATCTGGATCAACCATACTTTCACGAAAACATGTTGCGATTGTAATGCACTCTTTAAAAAATGTATTTGTAGTTGGTTGGTAAACATGGGAAAAAGTAAGAGTTGCGTTATTAAAAACTTCTAATACGGCATTCAATTTTTCAATAATAACAAAATCAAAAGGATTAATGATTATACGAAGTTCATCCCTAAAAAATTCAGCAAGTTCCTCTTTATATCTTAGGATCTATGCAATCAATTTGTAAATACTATTCCATCTAACGTTGATATTTCTGGCAAAACTTATTTCTTTTTTACCCTTAGACTTACAGAACATCTTCTAGGACCTCGAAATAAGACGAGCCCCCCAAACGGTTCACGGCGCCCATATCCACGGACCTTCTACCGGACTCTCTCGACATTTTAATATATATATGTTTTGATAAAAAATGACTATTAAAAGATTTATAGTAGTAATATATATATGGAATTTCAAAATTATAATATTATTTTATAACAAATTAATATATGATTATATTTTAATATATATATTTATATGATTATATATTTATATGAATAATGAATGTATAACTAAAATTTTATTATTATATATTTATATGATTATATATTTATATATTATATAATATGTTAATATATATACATATTTATATTATTATATAAATATAAAATATATAAAAGATAATAAGAATTGAGATATAAGATTTAAGAGAATTAGAGAGTAAGAAGAATTGAGATTATGAGAATGGTGTGTTATTCGTTTAAAAAATGGTGTATTAATAGTGTTGAGTACCCCCTACCCCCTCCCCCCTCCCCTAACCCCCCAAACCCCCCCTCCCCTCAACGGCATCATAGCCGTTTGAGGGGACCCCCTCACGCTCCAATTAATTATTTTTTTGCAGGACAGCAGCGAGCCGTTGGACAGCAGGGAAAACCAGAAAAGAAAAAAAATTTAACGGTACGGTACCGGAACCGGTACCGCCGGTGCCAGGACAGAAATATTGGCACCGGAACCGGTACCAAAAGGGGCGGTACCGGTACCGGTTCCTGGTACCGGGTGACGATTCGAATGACGGGGACGGTGGCGGGTACCGCCGGTACCGGCGCCGGTAACAGTACCGAACCGGTACCGTGTCCAGCCCTAGTCCAAATTAACCAAAAAAAAAGGAATTTTCCTCCATTAACTCAAAATTTCTCACCCAAATTTAACCCGTCCTACGCTATAAACATTGTCTTTCCTTTTTTAGATTGTTGTTATAGCTTTCCTTCTTTACACACTATATAACTTATAGTTCCATGATAAGGAAGAAAAGTGAGACCTAATTCGGGGTTCGGGAAAAATATGTCACATCAATAATTTGGATTATTTTTTTGCTTTTTTACTTGTATCGTGTCATGTAGGGTGGATTAGTTTTTCTTCTTTTTTTACTTCTATCATGTCATGTGGGGTGAGTACTTATCTTTTACTGCCTCTGTCCCTAAATATTTGGCACACTTGTATTTTCGAGGTAAAACATAAATTTTTTTCAATTCATTTTATTTACATATTAGTATAGAAATAAAAAATAAAATTTACATATCAAAAAACTACATGAAAAGTTTCTTCGAAATAAGAGGTGTCAAGAATATTTTATTTTATAAAATAACCAATGAAAACGTAGAAATAAACAAAAGTTCCCATGACTACTGAAAAAGCAAATATTGCAAATATTTTAGGACGGAGGGAGTAATTTTTTTCATTTCATGTTTTAACAATTTACCCACCTCCTCCCTTTCATTCATTTCTTCCATAATCTAATCTAAGTTAACAAAAAAAAGAAGTATTATGAAACAAAATAAATGAATAATAATACTCTAGGTAATTTAAGTTACTGAAAGCATAGATATAAAATCCATAAAAATTTTAGAGTACAACTAAAATGATTTTTAGTTGGGAACAAGAATATTAAAAAAAGGGGAAATAAAGTGCAATAAATTTAATCTCGTTCTCTAGGAATCGTGTCCATCTCACCCAAAAATCGATTACGTTGCCGATGACCTTGACGAGAAATTTCTTCATCGGGTCTAACTTGCGGCAAAATATTGACTTCATTATGAACCGAATGTTGCGGGAAGAACACAGGCTGAATATATACATCGTAACATGTTTAATATTTTTCAACTGAGTACATGGTTGAGATTTGATCATAAGCGCATCGCCTTAAAGAATGATATAGAGCGTGAACATGCACGCACGGGATACCATCGCTGCTCCACTGTCCGCAAGTGCATGTTTTGCTTCCTAGGTTGACCAATAAGCTGTAGATATTGGTGGGATCAGACCTGGATGCCCTGCTCACCACATATTGTTCGCCTCCATAATGAACAGATCGGAATAATGGTTTATCTTTCTCACAATCATGGAAGATCTTCACGATCTTTGGAGTGAATAAGCAATTTTTCCTTTTCCATGCATAACATGTCTGACAACGTGTCTCGAACTGATCAATGAGCTTGTTGTATGACATTGTCACAATAGTAGTCACAGGTAACATTTGACAACCTTTTAACATATTATTGAATTTCTTTGAACTGTTAGTCGTGAGAATCCCACAACGGTACCCGCCATCATGACTGAGCGTCTATAATTCTGGTCGAATTTTGCAAGGTAAGCATGTGCACTCACATTTAAACTCCGAATTTCTTCCATATGCTTTTGAAATTCGAGGATGTTTGGAGTGTTGCCAGCTACCCACATAAGACCCTTTAGCTTGCTATTATGGAACTTGGTGTTAAAATTGCTGCGTAAATGTCGGAGACAAAACTGCTTCTTAATTTGCCCTGTTCAAAGTTCTGGAACATCGCGGTAAGCGTTAATTATACCAGCATGTCTATTAGAAATCAATGCAACCTCTTTGTCTCTGATAATCTTTGTGCAACCAAGCGTAGTAACCGCGACCAACTATGCGTTATTTCACCATCAACAACGGCATACGCAAGTGGAAATAAATCACGGTTACCATTCATCGCCACTGTCAGGAGTAAATGACCCTTGTACTTTCCATACAAGTGAGTCCCATCCACTATGACAACGGGAATGCAATATTGTAAGCCTTTGATTGTTGTGGGAAATGCCCAAAATGCATACTTAAATGTCACTGCATTTGTTGGTTCATCGTTGATGTTTGGTGGAGGCTCAGTGTAGACTAAGTAAACAATAATCTCTGGATATGAGGTCTGTAAAGTGTATAAGAGAGTATGCAAGTGCTTGTATGATTTCTCCCAACTCCCGTACAACATCTCTGATGCATCGAGCCTAGCATGCCAACATTTCTTGTATGTCACCGAAACATTGAATAGCTCACTAATTTTATGTTGAATTAGTTTTACCTTATACTCTGGATGCACTCGAACCTTCGCGACAATCATCCGAGTGATGAATTGAATCCCTGAGTGATGTTTTTGTCATCCCCTCCATGCGAGTAGTCTGGACGACATGTGTGTCTTTTCTCAAACTTCTTCAGCAACCACTCTCCATTTTTTTGTGTGCAGCTTGAACGCGCTAGGAACACGGTGGATTTCCATGCTTGTACCAACAATGAGCAGCCCATGACTTATTTTTTGTATTCTGGTACCCATATCTTGTGGACCTTAATGCAATGTTTGGTCAGTGCATCTTGTAATGATAGAAAAGTATCAAAACGCATACCATGCTTGATAGGGACATGCAGAGTGTATCTTTTTTCATCAGTCAAGACCTCTTTGCACATCTGTTGAACCCACACAGGTTCAGATTCATCATTCTCTTCGACTCAGTACTCTGAGTTTTCATCATTATCAGGATTGTCGATGTTGTCCACTTCGTTGATCACATTCGATGTACGCAAGGCCGAAGCAACTTGTGGAATCGACGTATTGCCACCGCTTGAAACCGATCCCCAGAGATGTATACATCCAACAATCCAAATGTTTTTGCCTGACCTATGAAATGCGCCCACATCAATTGGTTATCAATGCCCATTAGCCGACACCTGTGACTGGAGCCCATATGGTAATGCACTTTTCCATCTACCCTTGTAATATGCCCATAGCCATCTTCAGTGAAATACACTTGAATTTGGTCTTTGATGTGATCCCATGACAAACTATCATCAACAATTAGGGTTCTCCACCTTTGGAATTTAATCCATCTTTCCTTCCCTGATTGGGAAGTCACCCACTTTCTTTCTTTGTTGCAATTTTCTTCCTTTCTTTGCTTTTCTCCTCCTGCCATGTGAGAAATGCTTTCTCTTTCATTCATTCTCTTCTTACGGTGAGAAAGAGCCTTTTTTTCTTTTTCTAGAGTTGCCTTTGATTCCATATCAATCTCAAGAATGGATCTATCAATTCCTACACAAACAGTGCACACACAATTCTAGAACACACCGGCTAAAAGGAAAAAAGGCTATCAAACTCAGAAAGACAAGGAATAATTGACAACTTATTACTACATGCACAAACAAATTTCATTGGCACACAAACTACTAAGAGGGGTGCCATGCAAAATGCAGCTGCTGAGTTCAATGTTAGTAGAAAAAGTATTATTCGTTGTAGACAAAACCTAAGACATAACTACAAGCAGGTTCTTTCATTGATGTAAGTAGTTGAATTCCATGAAGTTAAGAAGGAAGAGAGTAGCAATGGAGTTGGAATCCATTTCAAAAATCCATTGTGGAGGAGAACCACAATCAGGGCACTAGCCTCAGCAGTGGGATCTGCAAGTCCACAGTTCATAACTGGGAGAAAATAGGTATTTTACGAAGCCATACTAATGCATTTAAGCCCACACTTAATGATGCAAATAGGAGTCAAAGCTTGATTTTCTGTTTGCAGTTAGAAGAAGCGAGTATCCCCTCAAACCCAACTTTCAAAGGTTTTTAAAGCGTACTACACATTGGTGAAAAATGGGTTCTTTTTACAAAAACATCACAATGCTACTACATGACCATAGATGAGGATGAGCCTTACAGAATATGTTAATCTAAGAGATTTATCACAAAAATCATGTTTTTAGCGGTTTCGGAAAGACTTGTAATTTCTGATGAAGATGAAGTACCTTTCTTGCATATCTATAAACCTACGACAAACAAATTTTTTTCTGAGTGTATTACAATTGCTACATGTTTTCGTGAAAGTTTATCTGATCCACATTTGTGTTAGACGCCTTGAACACCTCTAGAGGGAGGTGAATAGAGGTGCTCTTGAATTTTTTTAAAACTTTTTTGACAATGCACAAAACGCACGAGAAAATCCAAAGAAAGAATAAAGTGAAAAGAATGAATAAAAGGAGACAACGATATAACCTGGTTCGGCCTAATGCCTACGTCCAGTTCCCAAGGCAAACATGCCCGAGATTCCACAATCTTCGTTAAACATAAAAGAGTTTAGCAATCCGAATACAACTCGAGAACTTGATTTCACAAGACTCTAACCTTTCCACCAAAGTCTTAATTTCACAAGACTTTGGATTTCAATCCAAAAATGAATATTTTCAATTTCAAGTTCGTACAACTTAAGAACTTACAAATCAAAGTGCACAGTAGAAAATACTCTTCAAACAAGAGCGGATTTGCTATAGATTACAACCAACGTATAGTGAATGACACATTAGAACTCTCTAAACTCCAAATGAAATAGAGTAGGAGGATGATAGGATTGAATAGAATTCTTGAATAATCAAAGGGATGTATATTTCAATGATATCTTGGTGTTCTTATGTTTGAAAAATGAGATTTGCAAAGGTTATATAGAGATAGAATAATGTAACTTCCAAAATATTTGAAAAATTGACTGTTTGACAGTTGAAACTACTAAACTAGTCGACTTAATTCGAATAAGTAGGCGAAATTCAAATAAGCAGGCAAAATTCGCAGTTACAGAATTCAGGACTTATTCAACTAAGATTGAAACTATTCGAATACAACGGGGTGAACTTCATTGCTGGAGAGCCAACCTTACCCAAATAGTTTTAGATTTATTCGAATAGTTTAGAACAAAGTTCAAAGTGTAGAAATGGAAACTTATTCGAACAAAACTAGATTCATTCGAATAAAAGTTTGAAAATGCCAATCTTTGAAAAGATTTAATAAAGAACTCAAAAAACCATTTTTAAGAAAAACTTTTTGAAAGAATGGAGGATTTGGAGAATAAAGAAGTGTGCCATATTCTTTAACTAAAGTGCTAAGACACGAGAAAAACAAACAAGATCTAGAAAACATCTACATCTTCATAGCTTGACTTAATATCCTAAGAAACTTGTTAAGCACGCCAAAGCATCATCAAAAGAACCATAACATGTTTGTCATTGTCAAAATACAAGGGTCAAGAATTTGTACCCTTATGTGTCTCCCATGAGGGATAAATTGTGTGCTTATTACTTATCTATTTCCGATATTTATAAGTTTTGTATTATTTGTAATCCACGCTTTAAGACTCAAAATTTTAAAATTCTCATGGAGTTTTTTAAAATTTTAAAATTTTAAAATTCTCACGAATTGCTATAGTTGTTTTTTAGATGAAAATAGTTATTTTTATTACCATTTAATAGAATGGAAAAAAGAAAAAAATAATGCTATTGATCTTTTTGAGTCCTTATTTAAGGAATTTTAAGTTTTATACGGTACTCCACCAGAAGAAACAATAGCTCCTCCTGCCCCGAAGACAAAAAAGATTTTAAAAGGATAGTCGGTGGCCTCTTGGAGAAAAAGGGAAGCGTAGCTCTTCGTCGATGAGTACAGATCGTACAACTGTAAGTTCGCATAACGAACTTGCAAGTTGCAATGTACCAAGGCGTCCCATGCGACTACGATGAAGACAACGATAGTGAGTTCGACGTCCTCGAATGATGGAAGCGGAATGAACACATGTTAGAGTCAATTGGAATGCTAGCCAGACAAGTAGCAACATTCTAACCGACTACCGATGTGGTCTTAGCACTGAATCGCTTGAGACACTTGTTTGCAATCGATATTGGCTCTTGGCAAGGCGTCGATCACAAGAGTCAGGTGACGACATTGATACACAAAATTATATGAATGTAACCACGGAGGGAAGTGGTAGTTCCGATGAATAACTTTGTATTTTTTAAAATTGTAATTAGTTTTTTAAGTGATGATTTATAAGCTCTTCCGAGAGTTTTTTATAGTTTTTTATCTCGTCACTTTTTTGAACTGTCAGGATATTAAATGTAGTTGTAGTATTCAACTTTCATTATTTAAATAAAAACTACATTTTTAGAATTTATATAAAATTATAAATTTGTTTTACATTGCATATCATATTATATTATTCATATATTAAATAATTTAAATCTAATAAAAAAACTAAAACCGAGAACGGGACTGGAACTGGAAATTGAACCGCCGGTCCATAAGCCAGGAACCGGCTACCATTGCTGTTGGGAGGGTGCGGGAACAGGCGGTTCCAGAACCGACCGTGTCCACCCACTGATAGCAGGAATAGAGTTGTTCTTTCGTCTCTTTCAGAAACCCATAGTCCGATACTCATAAAATTTAAATTTAGTGTAGGAGAATACGCGAGCTAGTGGCGGTTCGCTCGTGGATTAGGTTCCAGCACAGGCGGCGGCGATTGGCGGAACTGCGTTGCAGCCGGACGCCGGGCTCAGAATTGCCGAGGAAACGGCTGCCGAGGTCAACAGAAGGCGTTGCGGCTGAGAGAAGGCGAGGCGAGGATGGACTTCCTTCCTCCCCATAAGGTAGATTCTTAACCCCAATTCAAGAGTTTTTTTTAAAGGCAAGTATATTGGCAGAGCTTCTCGCTTCTAGATAACTGAAACAGGAGTGGATTTTTGGTTCAAGAGTATTTTCCACGAGGCTAACGCCCAAGCTAAGGCTAAAGAGGTGGGCTTTGAGCAAAACTGCAACACCATGATTTTCTTAGATTTGGAAGAGCAGTGGATGTGTGTAGATGGAGGACAGTATCAATCAGGGATGCTGCAGTTTAGAAATAGTAGAAATTTTAGTGTGTGTTTCTCTGTGCTTATGAGTTGTTTATTTATTTCTATACTTTGTTCTAAGCTAGAAAAAATAACTAGGTCTTTTCCACTAATTTTTAAGCCAATTTTTTCATTTTTCACTTTGAACAAATCATTTGCCAAACAATCCCTAACATTTTATGAATATCTCTTAATATCTTATCCCTCATTTATGTCACTTAACTCACTTTACAAAAAGTACTTTAATAAGCAACTTATAAGTTAAAAATTGCTTATGAGCAATAAGGCAATAAACACTAGCACCGAGAAACACCCTCTTAGAGCTGAGAGGTGGACACACACACAATGTTTGTGAAGGTAGAAATAGTTCAAACTGTGAGAAGTTAATGAAAAAAAGTTTCACTACCCTAAGCCACCCCATACAAAAATTTCATAATGAGCTGGATGATATTTCACAACCAACAGTATTAGAGTTTACTGTATTCACTAGCCTCAACTCTCATCAGTCATCACTTCTATCGTTGTCATTGCCACTGCTACCAGCCCACCACTTCTGTTGCCGGTGCAGTAGCAATACCGTTAGCGGGGATGTTACTTTAAACAAAAGCACAACATAGTAGTCTTATTATCTATATAACTCTGTATATAGATATCTTATTTCATTGGTAAAAATATATTTATAAACTGATTCTCTAATTAGTATGAAATTGTTGTTTAATATTTAGTTCCTCTTTTAAAATTTGTATCTATAAGCACGGCGTTTATGTAGATAAACCAAACTGTATTATTGGCGAGGGGGTTGGGGGGTTGAATGGGGAACCAGGGGACTACTCCCCCTTCCCCATCCAATACAAATGAAACCTTTTTTAATTAATCGATCATAGTATTATCATTTTTAGATTTTGTTTTCGAAACCTTGCTTTTCCTGATGGATGAAAAGCTATCCATCATTTCCGCTGTGGATCAGAATTCTCTCCAAACACCTAATCGCCATTATCATTCAATTTTAACGAGTATAGAATATCTTCGTCTTTTCTTCATGCCAACTCATCATTTGTAATCCCTACTATACTCTTGATTGTTAGTCCTTCATTCCAATGTTTTCATTTTTTTCCATTTGCTTTTTCCTTAATATTGATGTGCATTTCTGTTCTTAAAGTCCCTGTTTAGGCTTCTGGTCATAGTCTGGCTAGAGGACTCCTAGCGGTTTTTAGAACACTGCCTATACTATGAAAGTTCTAATAGTCTTCACTAGGTTTTCAGAAGTCGTTTTGTTGGTTGGGTAATTTGGTTATTGAAGCTTAAAGCTGTTTGATAATTTGACTTAGAGCTCGGGTGATTGGAGAGAGTAAAGTGGGGAATGGGGTGTCTATGTAGGGGTAAATTTCATCACGTTCAGTATTTGGTGTGTGTTTATATAATAAAAAATACCCGAGTCAAAGTTCTAAATGTGTGGGTCTTTTGGGGTATTATTTGATTGGAATGGTGTTTTTTCCTGCATGCATAACTGAATGGAGAGAGTGGATAAACCAAGTCCGGAACCTGTAGTCAGTATCCTATTTTATCTCCAGAGTCAAATGTGATTCATTTAACTTCCCATCCAATTCAACGAATTAACTCCCCATTTATCTTGTTAATGAAGAGATTGTCTGCAAAATACATGTTTTCTCATTTTGCTAATAAATTTTGCAGAGCCCTTGACTGTGACGGATTGCAATTTGGTTGCAATTTCAATAAAAGAGTCATGTTTCACCGGCAGAAACAATTTTTGGTCTCCCTGTTTTCTCTTGGAGTTCACAGTAATCGTTGGATATGCTCATCTTATCAATTAAACCCACTAGTTGTACCTAAGTACTGCACTTATTATCTCATAGCTCCCCGGCTACAGTCAATGCTTGATGATAATCCCGCAAGGCCTTTCAGGCTTGGGTTTCCTACCATTGGAATTTATTCTTCACCTTTTACTTCCTCAAGCGACAAACAACTAGATAATGATTTTACTGACAGTGATGAAGACACCGGCGGTCGTTTAGTCCATGGAAGTCAAGTTTCTTCCAGTGGAAGTGTTGAAATAATAATGGGTATTTTACGAGATTCAAGGGAAAATGTATCTCAAGTGAATAAACAGCTTGAAGAATGTGAGGTAAAGGTCATCCCCGAGCTAGTATCGGATGTTCTTTCAAGGCTACGCAATGACTGGGAATTGGCATTCACATTTTTTATATGGGCTGGGAAGCAGTCAGGTTATGCTCATTCTGTGCGTGAATTTCACTCCATGATTGCTATACTTGGGAAAATGAAGAAGTTTGACACCGCATGGGCATTGATTGATGAGATGAGGGGTGGGAGGAACGGACCATCACTAGTGACTCCACAGACACTCTTGATTATGATAAGGAAATATTGCGCGGTACATGATGTTGGAAAAGCTATCAATACATTCTATGCACACAAGCGGTTTAACTTTGAAACCGGGATGGAGGAATTCCAGAACTTCCTGTCTGCCCTTTGCAGGTACAAGAATGTGAAAGAGGCCGAGCACTTGCTGTTTGCTAACAAAGAAGTTTATGGTTTGAATACCAAGAGTTTCAATATCATTCTCAATGGATGGTGTAATATTGTTGGTGACCTGCGCGAAGGGAAAAGAATCTGGAAGCTGATGAAGAAGATGGGGATTCGACATGATGTTTACTCATATTCTAGCATCATGTCAAGCCATTCAAAATCCACCAATCTTAATGCAGTACTCGCGCTCTTTGACCAGATGAAAGAATACGGGATTGAGCCCGATAGGAAAGTATACAATGCAGTAATTCATGCTCTTGCAAAGGGAAAGCTAATGGAAGAAGCTCGGAATGTGATGAAGGCAATGGAAGAGAAGGGCATCCCTCCTAACGTGGTTACCTACAACTCGCTGATCATGCCCGTTTGTAAGCTTCGTCTATCAAATGAAGCCAAAGAAATGTTTGATGAGATGACACAGCGAGGCATAACCCCAAGTGTACGAAGTTTCCATGCTTTCTTCCGCATCCTGAGAACTGAAGAGGAAGTTTTCGAACAGTTGCATAACATGCATGTGGTGGGCTGTCATCCAACACATGAAACATACACCATGCTTATTAGGAAGTTCTGCCGCTGGCAAAAAGTTGATATTGTGTTCAAGTTGTGGGCTGATATGATCAAGAGTGGGCTTGATCCTGACCGCAGCTCATACACTGCGCTAATACATGGACTTTTTCTGAATGGAAAGCTCGACGATGCGCACAAATACTATTTGGAGATGAAAGAGAAAGATTTATTGCCAGAACCAAAGATTGAAGAGATGATTCAGGCTTGGGCTGCTGGTAAGCAAGCATCAGTGCCATTGACGACAAGTTCAATGGAGAACAGAGTTAGAAGCCCAGTAAACAAAGTTGGTACCAAACCCCAAAAAACGGATAGGGGAAAAAGTTTCCTCCAAAACCCTGAAAATAGAGTGGTTACAAGAGAACGTGGATTCTCCTTTTGGGATAAATAGTACGGACACTTGTTGAAATGCATTTCAATGCAGGTCAAAATTTAATTGGAACCTTTCTCACCTCTGTTTCTATGTGTCACACAATAAAGAGTTAGGAGGAAATCCATATTAATCAAGACATATGCATGATAATGGGATGAGGCAACTGCATGAGAAAATTTTCTCGGTGGGTGGAGATACTTGTGATTATCATGAGCTCAAGAGCTATCCAAACTTGACCTCCTGTTTTTAATGCTGTTAGGTATTGTCACTGTTGCCCCTTGTGTATTCTCCATATACTCATCTTTTTTATCACTAAATATTTGTTAGCTCAGCCAAATGTACGAAAAAACCTTTTGCGGGTACCATTTGTTACCCTTTCCACACTAACGATATCCTAAAATTTTGCTCGTAAAGGATGTTTTATTACTCTTTGCTGGAGCTTGAGCTCGTGATGAAGCAAACAGATTAGTACTCGGGAGTACACAAATACTCATGTGGGAATTGGGATAAAGATCGACCGAGATCCCTCAAGTATTTCCCCCCTTCACTTCAAATTATATAATTCACCCGGATGTACATTCATGATATTTTTGTAATTTTTTAGATGACACGGTTTATTATGGTTTTGATTAATGTTAATTTCATTTAGCCATGTTTGTGTGTTGATATTAATCTGCTCCCTTTTCTTGTAAAGAATGCTCTTTCAGTTGTTGGGAAGTCTCCTTTTGTTTTTTAAGAATGCTTATGCTTTGATGTTGATATCCCATGTTTTAGGTACATCCAGGTGTATAGATATCCCGAATATGAAAGAAACGGTGATTTTCCAAATCATAAACCCTCCAACCTTATGTACCATAAGGATATCCCAAAAATACACATTTGACACTACGGGGGCAAACGATGATTTTCTAAATCGTAAACCCTCCAGCCTTTTGTATCATAACGATACCCCTAAAATACACATTTGACACCATGAGGGGCAAATTTATTAGAGATTTTTTTATGAACAAAATGAAGACACCCAGAGACACGAACATGCCTTAAATCACAAGGTTTGGTAGGAGTATGGTTGATGAGATAAACTGTTGTTTTGACACATTCATCCTAGAATTCAAGGGGAAGTGAAGCTTGAAACATAAGAGATTGCGCTACATTGAGAATGTGACGATATTTTCATTCTACCTGACTATTTTGTTGAGTCCCTACAAAAAAGTCTAAATAGAAACACCCCGTGCACCATAATACTAAAGAAGAGAATTATTTAGGAATTAGTGCCATTATAGGAACGAACGATTTTTATGGTTTTAGATGTTTTGAGTGACATGTTCTCATTCCATCGGGATCATGCACCGTTCATGTTTGTTTGCCTTGATTGACATTGTTCATTATTCATGCTCCACTACTCTGATAACATTTAATTCTCCGTTAGATTTTAGTTACATCTTCGTAGAGAATCACAACACACGTACAAGAGAGAACTCGTTCAGTATGTAACCGCCATCTCTAAAAAAGTATCAAATCTCTAAAGAGTATACTCCGTAAAACTAAGGAGAATTTCTTTTTAATCTATCATTAGTATTCACTTTAGAATTTGTGCATTCATTATTAAGAATAATTATAAAAAAAATTAGATGTATTTTTTTAATGATAAATATTAGAGCATACAATACACAATTTCAAGGCTCCAATAAACAAAGATATGAACTGCAAAGTGAATTTGACAAGTTTTATGGGGCATACCACAAAACTTTAAAAATGACACTTTTTCAGCGACTAGGGGTTTAGTTTGAACAACTCCGTCAGGTAGTGTCGTATTAGACTATGTGGTATGGGGCATGACTCGAAGGTAGCTACCGATCGTCGCGACCCTCTGCCATGCCACACTAGACGTGAGGGAGGTGTGACCCCGAAGGGGTGACCGTGCTCACCGCGATTCCTCCGCAAATGATTTCTGCTACCAACCGTTGAAAAACATCTATTATGCCATTGATTATAATAATAATAATAATAATAATAATAATAATAATAATAATAATAATAATAATAATAATAATAATTACTATTATTATTATTATTGGGTTTGACCGTTTAATGTAAAACAATGTTATAAATTTTCACATTTCCACTCCTCTCTCCCCACCACTCTCTAATCTATTCTTACTACTACCTCCGTCCTGAAGTATTTGTCCAGTTTTGACTTTTTTCAGTCAACTATTTTCAATCCTTGACTTATAATTAAATAAAATATATATTGTATATTAATTAAGTAAAATAATATTTTGAAAATATTTTATACAGTAAATCTAATAAACTATATTTGTATCAATACCTAATGTCATTTTTATTTAATTTGGGGACAAAGTTTACCAATTTTGTTCGAAAAAAGTTAAAAGTGGACAAATAATTTGGGACGGCGGGAGTAAAATAAAAGATTTATTATATTTTTAAGTAAAATGAGTTTGGAAGAAGAAATAACCCACAACTCGTCTTCCGACGACGATGAAGGTACTTCCATGTTCCTCAACTATGTTCAAGTGGCAATGACAACAATCGTCGCAAGTACAGAAGAAGGCTTAAACCAAAAGAGGAGGAAACATGTGCGGCTCAATCAGGATCGTGTCAAAGCTAGCTCTCGCCTTATTCAGAAGTTTTTTTCTAAAAATCCAACTTATAATGACACGCTTTTTAGACGTTGTTTCCAAATGAGCCATAGTTTATTCACTTTTATTGTCAAAGATATGGAAGAAAATATTGTTTTCTTCAAACAAAGGTCAAACGTCACCGGGATAAGTCAGTTTCACAGCTTTACAAAAATGTACAAGTGCGATTGGACAACTAGCGTACAGGAAGACAAGTGATCTTTGGGACGAGTATTTGAGGATGTAAGACCGAGTTTCTCGTGCAAACCTATTTCATTTTTGCAAAGGTATTTTTAATGAATAAATGTGTAATATAAAATTTGTGGTATTCAAATTAAATTTGAATAAAATATTTTATAAGGTATCATCTAGTTGTGCGGGTATAGATACTTGCGTAAGTTGACATGGAGCGACATACAACAAATATATGCCATCCACGAAGAAGTACACAATTTCTCTAGGATGCTCAGTAGCATTGACTGCACACACTAGGTGTGGAAACACTACCCTACTCCCTGGGGATGCACACACCAACAGGGTGACCATAAACGCCCTACAAAAATACTTAAGAAGTGTTTTTTATTGTATTTTTTAGTCTTTTTTATGCAAATAATAGAATTTTATTTTGTATTGAAAAAAATTAATAATAGTTATTTATTTATTTTATGATGTAAATAATAGAATTCAGAAAAAAACCATTGCCTCATTGTTTGGTCACCCCCATCATCCCCACACCATACTACATGTTTGGGTGAAGTGGGGGGATGGGATCACTTTACACATGGTAATGCCACATGGCATAGTCACTCCCATTCATCCCCTCCTCATACTCCATAGCCTTAATATTACACTGAATTAGAGTTTTGGCTTTTGAGAGTATATTGACAAAATTTTTGATCACCTATATATGGTGTAAACTCCATATTTGAGCTTATTGCACAAATACCCTATGTGGTTAGTTAAATATGCAACATTTTTGCTTATAGGCAAGGACATCGTCGATCCCCTGATTGCATTCAATTGTATCAGTATGAGGCGTTGTATGTGTTGAGGTCTAGGACTTCATTGTGATGGACTGAACTGAGCGAGTTGAGACTAGAAGGTCTTAAGCTTGTTCGCAAGACTCAAGAAAAGGTTAGCCTCACCCATGACCGTTTGATGATAGCGTCAGAATGACAGAAATCATATGCAGATTTGAAGCATCGAGAGATCTACTTTAAGGTAGGAGATAAGGTTTTTCTTAAGGTGTCACCTTCGAAGATGGTGTTGTGGTTTGGAATGAAAGAAAAGTTGATTCCCTGTTTCATCGGATTGTATCTTGTCTATAATACCCTGTATTAAGATGGGAATGAAAAAAGCTCAAAAGGATTGATAGTACTACTCATACAAATAAGATACATCTTCTTTTTGAGAGCTTATCTTCTAGAAACTCTAAAGTTAAGCGTACTTGATTTAGAGTAATTTTAGGATGGGTGACCCCATGGAAAGTTTATTGGGCGCACACTAGTGAGTACAAAGTATGCAGGAAAGACTTTTTTTCTTTGTGAGGCCAACCTACAATCCTATGAGCAAAAACTCCCGGCCAATGTGGGGGTTGGGGTGTTACAAATGGTATCAAAGTAACCCTGCGACCGTGATAGGAAAACGAGCTTAGTTCACATAGCTTGAAAAATCTAGGAGTTTGAAAAAAAAGGTTGCAACGAGGATGTTGCATTCCTAAATGGGGGTGAATGTAATGCCCCAAACTGTTGCATGGCGATGCTAATGAACCTATGTGCATGATATCATGTGATAATTGTGAGCTAGTGGGTTCACTTATATGTATGTTCTAATGTTAAATATTTCTAACTCAGCTTTATCACTAAGTGTTTAATGTGTTTTTTTATACAAAAAGGTAATCAGGTATATGATGAACCTAGACCCAATCACATAGGGTAATGAGGACGAGGATATGTGAGAATGTGTCTTCATAACGATTTTGAACTACTGTTTATTTTCAAATGACTTATTATATTTCTCGATAAGATCCCAAATTATGTCTTAAAATATTCATTTAAGCTTCTACAATGTTTTAATTACTCTTATGATGGATTTTGAGATAGTGTTTCCCACGTAAATGTTATAAATTGTTTTGAAAATAATTTTGTTTGGATACAAATCTAGTAGCAAGCTGGTTCGCTAATCTATGTATTTGGGTTATGCAGGCTGAGTGTTACATTATCCTGATCCCTGAGCCTAGCAAGAGGGGACACACCTATAAGATCCACACATGCCTGTTCCCCCCTTCCCACCAAAACACAAGAGTATCAGTTGGCTATAGAGTAGATCTCCCTTGTAGCAGATTTGTCAGAAAAATTAACATGAGCCTCCTTTTTAGCCAAAATCCATGCGCGCTTTAGAACATCACATAGAATACCCCTGACTAAATCATGTATATGTTTTAACCCATGTAACTCTTGGAAATGGACCACATGCTCACCAAAAGTATCTAAATAAACCTTGTGGCAAACTGGTCAGGTAACTGGTACTTAAAAATTGCTCGGTGCTCCACAACGGACATGTTTTGGCCCAGTTCTGCAATGGGGATGACTGCTTGGAAGTCTTGAGCATGAGGGGTCTGGAGACATTTGTTAGCTTTGGTTTGCTAAGTCTCATGTTTTGATGTTAACAAACAATATAAGAGTTTGACGTTTGTTTAAGTGTTTCAGGTACAACAAGAATCCATTAAGATTCGGTACTCAAGTATGAAGTCGAAACACTAAACTAGCGTAGAATATAGGTAGAAACCAATGTAAGGATATGACTTTATATACCTATATTCACAATCTCAAAAGCACTCACAAAATATGTTTAATACCATCCCATAAACATTTTCAAAATATCCAAAAGGTTTTAAACTCAAACGCGAAGGATTACGGGAATTTTGGAAAAAGCAGGACAGTGGCACGGTACCCCTAGCGGTACCCCAAACGGTAGGGTATACCGCCTACACGGTACCCCCATACCGTGTAACGGTACCCAGGTACCGTACGGTAGGCACAGACGGTAGGCCACCCCGTCCTAACCCGGTACCGCCAGAGGCGAAAACTTATTTTGGCCTATACGGTACCCCCACACGGTAGGCCGTACCGTGTCACGGTACCTAGGTACCGGATGACACGGACCCCCCTACCGTGAAGGGTACCGGATCCGTTAC
>OOIL02000813.1:635385-708720 GCA_900332095.2 Cuscuta campestris | reverse complement strand
TTCAAACACTTCTTTATACGGTCGAGAATAGCCGTTAAATTCTCATATTGTATCGGTCAAGGATAGCCGTATAAATCCTTGGGTAAAGGTTCAAGGATAGCCTTTGAAATCCTTGGGGGAACGGTAGAAGATAGCCGTTAAATCTTCATTGTAAACGGTTCGAGATAGCCGTTGTGAAATCTCGGAGTGAATCCTATTGGCAAGGGTTATTTGCCAAAACTAGTGCGGTGCTTTGACGGAGTTCAAGAGGCCGAGACTTAGTGGATTCGGAAATCCTTGAGGAGGAGCCTCGAGGTACTGGAGTAGGGGTTTCCCGAACCAGTATAAAATCGGTGTGCATTTTATTTATGCTTTTATTTCTGCGTTTTATATATTGCTTCCGTATTTGCCAACACCGTTTTTATTAAACTCCGAAAAGATTTTAAAACGCCTTATTCACCCCCCCCCCCCCCTCTAAGGCGTGGGCACAACGACTAAACCGACTAACAACATTCATACACCATTTTTGGCAATGGGATAGATCAAATTTCTTTCCCAAACTCCGAACAATTCTACTAAATAAGGCACTCACCAAAATAACCTGTTTCAAAGAATACAAATTCTTATGTGATCTCAGATGTTTAAATTTATACTAATTTTATGTACTTAATACATGGACTGGTTAAATCTATCGGGTCTTATAAAAATAAAAACATCAATATATGATTCCATTAAAAAATTAGTGAAGAGTTCCCCATTTTATATGTGGAAGTTAGGGTCATGATAACACAACTCTTCAAAGATATTCAATTGTATGTGGACAATAACTATGTATATATATCTACTAAATCGTCTATATGCAACTTTTTAGTGTCAAACATTATTGCTGGACTCTATAACTTAATTAATTAGGAAATGTTAGGGGTACCCCAAAATTACCAAAAGTTAATACAGATATAATGTTTGTGCCCAAAACGAATAAAATGTTTGTATTTGTCTTTAACTTACAAATGATGTATAATTTTTGGGGTGCAATTTTCCTAATTAGAGAGCAAGGCAAAACAGTCATTATTCATTTCTTCAAATTCCTTCCCTAAAATCTTCACTCTGTTGAACTTAGGAATTATTTCTGGTTGATAGATCTCTCTCTCTCACACACAGTCACATACAGCTATATATAACTGGAAAACCACATCCTCTTCTCTTTTTCTTTTGGGGATTGGATCTCTTAAAATTAGAAACTCCAAAACTTCAAAGAGGTGAATAGAGAGCGTAGCTGTCCCAAAGGAGATGTATTTTTGTCCTAATTATGAACAACGTTCTATTGGTACGTCTCTGCTTCTCAATCTTCTAGATTTCATAGCTATTTAACTTTGTTAGCTTTGGATACTGTGAAAATTAATTAGCAATCAAATGGGAGAAAATTAAAGAACAATTTACATTTTTTAATTCTTATCCCATGAGTAATGTTACAAGTCTTTATTTTGATACTTTTTGAGAATTTCATAGCTTAGCTTGCTTGTGTCCGCCCACCTATTTTTCTTTTTTTAGAACTCGTGTCTGCCCACCTATTGAAACTTATGGAATATCAGCTTTTGGTTTTAGCTTCTAGCTCATTGATATGCTGGAGATCTTTCTTCTTTGTAAATATGCATTGAAGTTTATGTTTTTTTTAAAAAATTTCTCCTTTTGTTATGTTGCAACCTTAAATTATCACTTTGAGTTCTTCAATTGAGCTAGATAGTGTTAACCTTGGTTTGCTAAAGCATCATGTTTTGATGTTAAAAAAAACATAAGAGCTAACATTTGTTTAAGTATTTCAGGTACAACAAGAATTCATTAAGATTCAGTTCTCAAGAATGAAGTCGAAACACTAAACTAGCATAGAATATGGGTAAAAACCATTGTAAGGATATGATTTTTATATACCTATATTCACAAGCTCAAAAGAACCCACAAAATATGTTTAAAACCTCCTTATAATCATTTTCAAACATCCAAAAGGTTTTAGATAAAATTGGAAATGATTTGGACAAAATGAAAAAATCATCAAAACGGTCAGCAGGTACCTAAGTATCGTAATGGGTACCATGAGGGGTACCGCGAGTCAATCTGAGAAGGTACCCCCTACCATCCGGACAGGACCCCCTACCGGAACAGGTACCGTAAGAGGACAACTACCGCTTGAGAGCTTTGACCTGAGAAGGTACCTAGCTACCGTGACAGGGTACTGTAGCCGTTAGAACATTGTTCCTAATTTCTAATTTTTGAATTAAACCCTAGTCACCTCCCAACGGATAATTAACACCTTCCACTATAAATATAGGCCTAATACTTCAGATTTCAACATGAAACAAAGCTCCAAACATCCTCTCTATATATTTTAAGTGTGTTCATTCTTTTATTCATTATTTTCAATATTTTTGCTATTTCAAGAGCCTTATTCTCCTAATTTTTATACACACACTTTTGAGCTTGTGTTTAGATATTTACTCTCATATTCATAATTTATATTGTATTTTTGAGAGAGTATATTTTTTTCTACACCGGCTAAGTCTTATTCTTCATTTTTGTATTCAAGTCGTTGTGTAGAACCATTTCTTGTGTTCTTCAAACACACTTTCTTAAAGTCGAGAATAACCATTAAATTCTCAAGTTGTAATGGTTAAGGATAACCGTATAAACCCTTGGGTAAAGGTTCAAGGATAGCCTTTGAAATCCTTAGGGGGAATTATCAAAGATAGCCGTGAAATCTTCATTGTGAGCGGTTTGAGATAGCCGTTGTGAAATCTCAGAGTGAATCCTATTGACAAGAGTTGTTTGCCAAAACTAGTGCGGTGCTTTGAAGGAGTTCAAGAGAACGGGATTTAGTGGATTTAGAAATCCTTGAGGAGGAGCCTCGAGGTACTGGAGTAGGGAATTCCCGAACCAGTATAAAATTAGTGTGCATTTTATTTACGCTTTTATTTCGATGTTTTATATATTGCTTCCACATTTGCCAACACCGTTTTTATTAAACTCTGAAAAGTTTTCAAACGCCTTATTCACCCCCCTATAAGGCGTGGGCACAATGACTAACAGATAATTTTTGTGGAAATTACATCCAACCTTCGTTTTCAAATTTATGTTTCCATTTTTTCACTTTAGGACGCCGCAAAATAAAAGTCATGTATCCTTTTAAGGAAAGAGTTGTGTGGTTCATATTGTTTCGATCTCATATGCATAAATATCTATGAAACAATTTTGTTTGTCTTAAACTTGTTCAAAAAGCAAATGCAAATTTTTAATTGAGACAGATGGAGCATAAGCTATTGGCAAAAGATTGGTGTAAGTAATACATCCTTAAAGATCAAAATAGATATCCATGGAGAAATGGAGGATTGCTATTGAGCCTATGCTGGTTTGTAAGAGCAATACTGTCACCACCACCAATGTTTTCAAATGGCGGCTCTAGTGGCACCAGAATGGATGGTGGTTGTGAAACTATAGTAAGGAATCATGTGAAATTTGTAAGGAATGATTTGTTATGAAGGTGCCATATGGAAGAATTTTGACCATCTATGACAAATTAACACTACATGTTATTTTTACCACTATAATGGTACTGGTGGTGGCTAATACTATTGTCGCTATGCTTCAAGATTTCCAAAGGAAAATGAGGTTTTGAGGCGGTTAACATTTACATCACAAGGTGCAAGCCTTGAGGTGAACTATGGTGTAAGCCACAAAATAATTTTAAAAAATTGCATTAATATTACTTCCTTGGCAAGGGTTGTTTTCCAAACTAGTGTGGTGTTTTGACGAAGATCAAGAGACCGGGACTTAGTGGATTCAAAAATCCTTAAGGAGGAGCCTTAAGGTACTGGAGTAGGGAGTTCCTGAACCAGTCTAAAATTGGTGTGTTCTTAATTTACACTTTTATTTCTGCATTTAGTTATTGGTTCTGAATTTTCCAACACCAATTTTACTAAACTCTGAAAAAAATTTAAACGCCTTATTCACCCCCCCTTCTAAGGTGTGGCCATAATGACTAACACATCGTGACTTGTTTGGTTTTCATGCAACTCCATATATAGGAAACAAGATATATGTGATCACATTTATAGATGATGCCTCAAGGTTTTGTTATGTACTCCCTCAGTCTCATTGTCTTTGTCCACTTACCTTTTGGCACACCATCCCATGCACTTCTTTAATCCATTTTATCTTGTAATTTGTATATTAAAAAATTATAGAAGTTATATATTAATAATCTATATGTTAAGACAAATCAAACAAGATCACACATGACTATATTTAGGCTTACACATTGAGAGAATTTGATGAGTCAAAGTTCTTAGATGAACAGTTCCAAAAGTCAAAAGTGGACAAAGACAGTGGGACGGAGGGAGTATATATTTTACATGCTAAGGATCAAGCATTAGAAATTTTTAAGATATACAAAACCGAGGTAGAGTTGCATAAAAATGATTTCTTTAAAACGCTTTGCAATGATCGGGGAGGTGAATATTTTGATCCGGTTTATTTTCAATCCGTTGGCATAATTCATGAAACCACTACTCCCTATACACCACAACAAAATGGTGTAGCTGAGCGAAAGAATAGGACTTTAAAAGAAATGGTAAATTATATGTTATCCTACTTGGGATTGAGTGAAGGCTTCCGAGGAGAGGTGATGTTCATGGTGTGTTATTTATTAAATAAGGTTTCTAAAAAAGGAACAAACTTACCCTTATGAACTTTGGTATGGCTAGCCACCTAATTTGAACTACTTGAAAGTTTGGGATTGTAGGGCTGTTATGAGACTCCCAGAACCAAGAAGAAAACTTTAGGAGAAAAAGGTATTGATTGCATTTTCATTGGATATGACATGCATTCCAAGGCGTATAGGTTCTATGTCATTGAACCTAATGACTCGGTTGGTGTTAACGCCGTCATAGAGTCAAGAGATGCAATCTTTGATGAGAATATGTTCTCTTCAAAATCTAGACCAAAAGACATGGCTCTTGGTAATTCTCTCATTCCAAATGAAGATGATTCTAGTAGTGACTTAGTTCTTACTAATGAATCATTGGTTCCTAGAGAAGTTAGGAAAAGCAAAAGAGGTAGAATTGCCAAAAACTTTGGCTCAAATTTTCAATTATAATTAGTTGAAGGTTCTAGAGATAAGACTTTATTCAAATATCAATATTATTATAATATTGAGGCAGATCCTAAAACATATAATGAAGCTATGGCTTCAAGGGACATGGCTTTCTAGAAAGAAGCAATTTAAGATGAGATGAAAACCACCTTGCAAAACAAGACTTGGAAATTAATTGACTTGCCTCATGGGTGCAAACCTTTAGGATGCAAATGGATCTTCAAAAAGAAGATGAAAGTAGACGGTTCCATTGATAAGTTTAAGGCTAGGTTGGTTATACAAGGATTTAGACAAAAAGAGGGAATTGATTACTTTGACACATATGCTCCTGTTGCGAGAATTTCGACCATTAGGTTGTTGATTGCCCTAACAGCTATACATAACCTTGTCATTCACTGAATGGATGTGAAAATAACATTCCTAAATGGTGAATTGGAAGAGGATATTTACATGAAACAACTCGAAGGCTTTGATATGCCAGGAAATGAGCATAAAGTGTGTAAGTTAGAAAATTCTCTATATGGCTTAAAGCAAGCACCTAAGCAATGACATCAGAAGTTTGGTGATGTTATCTTGTCAACTGATTTTCTTTTCAACCAAGCATACAAGTGTGTTTATAAAAAATTTGATACTTTGGGTAAAGGAGAGATAATTTTTCTATATGTTGATGATATGTTGATTTTTAGCACCAACCAAAATCAAGTCGATAAAACAAAAGATTTCTTTTCATCAAAATTTTCCATGATGGATCTAGGGGAGGCAGAAGTTATCGTAGGAATTAGGATAAAGCTTATGAACAAAGGAATTTCTATTACACAGTCTCATACATTGAGAAAATATTGAAGAAATTCAATTGTGAAAACTGTTCTCCGGTAAACACCCTTATGGATCCAAGCATTTAACTCTTACCTAATCAAGGCAAGGTTGTGTCTCAACTTGAATACTCAAGGGCTATTGATTGCTTAATGTATCTCATGGTAAGCACGAGACTAGATATAGCATATGCCGTTGGAAAGCTTAATAGATTCACTAGCAATCCTGGTACACACGAGAAAAGAGGGAAAAAAGAGAGTTGACTTCTTCTTTATCTTTGCGTAGAACCAGCGAAGTAGCATTCAATTTCAAAGCTCCAACGTTCGGCCACAATCCTCGCCCAAAAACTCCAAAGAGAAAATCCCCTCCAGGTATAAATTGAAGACGTAGAGAATCAATGAGGAAACAGAAATCGCACCAGTTAAATAGAGCAGTGGCTTTTGCTGTTTCAATTGACATGACGCACCAGCGAAGATGCAGATGGCGGCCAACGGTGGCTCACCGGCGTTCGATGATGGATGACTGCGATAACATTAGGGACCTGCTCCAACTCGAATTTCTTCAAGTTTTCTTCATCTTATCCAACAATTGGTAACCGTATATTTGTCAATTTGTTTTTCTTCTCTAATTTCTTTGTAAAAGTGTGTTTAAAATTCAAACTTACACCTTTTTTTCCTTGTTTATTTATATTTCGAAAAAATCCAAAAAAGAGACTCAATGTTATTTTTTGATTTATTTTTTTGAATATTTATATTAAATCCCTTATGAATGAGAATTGGTTCATACTAGTTTTGTTCAATTATTGAGTAAGTTGTTGTTGAATTGGTTGAATTGTATAATTTGATTTCATAAGAAGGTTGGTATGTGGAATTTGGTTTTTGTTTAACTATGAATTTTATTTTGTGATAATGTGTGCATGTTAAATTGATTTAAAAAAGTACAAACTTTCTCTGTGGGATCGGCCCTTACTTGCCCTAGCTATAGTTTTTATTTGATTATATCTTGGGGTTAGTTAAAGATTATTTATAAATTTTTAATTTGTTTTGGACCTCACGACTGGTCCTCAACAAATGGTAATTCTAGACACATGGGTGTTAGATATATCATGATCCATAATTTTATCAAAATTGGTGTGATATCGATTTAGTTTGTTAAAACTCAATACAATTTAGCCAATCATTTAACTAAAGGGTTAAGGAGAGATCTCGTACAAAATTTGGCTAAAGGGATGGGATTAATGTCTGTATGATATCTCTCATGTTAAGATACCCAATTCCCACTTAATATGACGTTAGGTGCAGAATTCAATGTGGAAAGCTCAACATTCAGAGATTGAAACACAATATGAACATCATCCAGAGGTATGTGTTCAGGACTATATGTTAAAGAGGTTGAAGTATATCTTCTTAATGGTTCTTTTGAAAAATTTTGTTTCCAGGTATAAGACATAAAAGAACTACCTATACTAGTATGAAGTTTAGCTGCTTCACAATGTCTGGACTTGACTTTTATATACTCGTTGAAGGATAAAGACACAAGGCTAGTGATGGGAAATAATACGTGGCTCGGCCCACATTTCCCAATTATTTACGAAGAATAATCAAATCGGCCCTATTTCGTAAAATGAAGAAATAAGAGAATATTCCTCGAAGATGCTCCCCCCTCCCTATAAAAGAAGGGGTTGCCCTAATGGAGAGAGAAGGCCAAATTCACTCTCTCCCCTGCCCATTACACACACTCTCTCTAGAATTCTTGTAGTTTATTTCTTCAAAGAGCTCAAATGCTCCATTAATGGCTTCTACGCTTAAATTATGTACCATGTGCAATCCCCGATATCAATAAAAATCCCCCGTTGGCAAGGTACAGCCAAAAAAGGCCCGTGGTTTTCTCCCGATTTGGGTTTCCACGTCAAAATCCATGTTTCTATATTTTGGTGTATTTTTTAGACTAGTTTATCGTTTTTGCCCGGCTAAAAATGATATACCAATCGATAATTTACACCATTATTTTGGCGCCGACCGTGGGACCTAAACAAAAGGCCATGAATTTTAAATTCCTTCATTTTTATTTTCTTCACTGCCAATCCGTCCCAAAAGAAAAAGAGGGACAATGCTCCATTGTTCTGTTCTCACTACCACACAGAAGGAACGAAAAAATCACAAATCTCTCTAATTTTTTCGCCTTTGCTCCTCAATTGGAATCACGCTGTGAGAAATCAACCATCGCCGTAGAGGAAACAGATCCAGCTGTCATTATTGGTGTCCAGCTATACCATTGAGGCTTCTCACTACCTCTGCATGGAGTGAGGAAAGATCTGGATCGAGTGTCGAAATTTGACCTCCGCGCCTCCTCAATGCCGCACACTGTTTCCCCGCCGTCGGAGAAAGTTATCCTTGCCGTCAAAGTGGAGAAGCCGATCTCCAAGACCTAATATTTTCCATTAATCACTGGCAAAGCGCCCACACCACATTCTGCGGCGGAGGCGATGCCGAGGGGACGATGGGTGGGGTTTGCAACTACAAGAATGTGCACAACACGGAGTACGAGACGGACACAACTGCCCTCAGCTCTGTCCTCTTCAACAGCGGCTTGAGATGTGGCTCTGGCCGCGAGCTCAAGTACGACGCCGTCGCTGGAAAGTCGGGTTCCCCGGTACAACCACAATGATGGTGACGAACTTCTTCCCACCGAACCCCAGGCTGCCCAACAACGGCAGCGGGTGGTGCAATCCTCTGTTGCGATCCATCGCAGCCCCCTTAGCTCAGGATTTAGAAGCCATTATCGCTACTTGCTCTAGATATGTCTCCACCACCCGTAGTATTGAGATCTACCACAAGACCAGAGGAACATTATAACACCCTAATCCGTCCAGGTTTGCAGCCCTTTTCGGACTAAAATATTAACTTGGTAATTGTAAAATTTAAAACTTTTCAAACACTTTTATTTATCACGATAATATTTTTCGTAACATATACAGTGCGAAGTTTTCAATATTGCGGAAGCTTAACAAATCATAATTACAAACATAATTTGTTTATGTTCTTTAATTCAAAACCATCACATCCATTCCGACAATCTCGCCTCCGTCTGCCTCCAGAATCACGTCACATCATTCTTTCTATTAACCTGCGTGTAGCAAATAAAACATACTACACGCTCAGCGGTGAAGCTGAGTAAGCATATCTAATGCGTCGAACATCCATATAAATTGANGTTTTCAATATTGCGGAAGCTTAACAAATCATAATTACAAACATAATTTGTTTATGTTCTTTAATTCAAAACCATCACATCCATTCCGACAATCTCGCCTCCGTCTGCCTCCAGAATCACGTCACATCATTCTTTCTATTAACCTGCGTGTAGCAAATAAAACATACTACACGCTCAGCGGTGAAGCTGAGTAAGCATATCTAATGCGTCGAACATCCATATAAATTGAACCCAAATTCATAATCAAATCATTTGATATCATGCACAAAGTATTCAGTTCAACTATACAATAATCAATATTCAACATTCGTCATTCAATATTCGTATTCAACATTCAACATCCTCATTCAATAATATCCTTAAACTATTCTTAGTCTAAGGCCAATCTATTTGATGTTTACCAACTCTTAAACGAATTCTAGTTTAAGATATTTAAACTATATTAGAGTTTAAGGTACTCTTAACTAACCCTTAAGCTAGGCCTGGTTTAAGATACAAATTTTCAAAAAGAGGTTTGATTTGCAGTATACAACGGGCAAAAATAACAACTAAAAAGAAACCCTTGTAAGTAGGGTGTCGAACCTCAGGGAGACGTGAGTTAATTTAATTAAAACAAAAGTTTACAAAAGAAGTTGTAAAATATTTTTGGTCTTTTTGGTTTTAGAGATAAAATAAAAAGTGTAAAAAGAGAGAGTTCCAAACAACACAAAGTTTTTGATGATGAAAAGTTAGGGGTAGAAATTGATAAATTAATTGTCCAATGTTTTTATAAAAGTTGGATTGTTAATTTATTTTTATATAGAATGTGTGGGGTTGCAGAAAAGTATTTAGGGACGCTCTCGCAGTTCACCTAAATAATAACCACTCCGACTTTAACACGCTAATGATAAATCCGGAGTAATAGATAAATTCGTATATACGGAGTATAGATAAATTCGTATATACGGAGTATATACGAACAGTCCCAAAAATGTGAACAAAGCTACAATAGCCCACATGGAATTGAGGCTGTTTGTCTCGCCACTTGATCCCGTGTTTGATTCCCCATCCAGTGTCGGTGTTTTGTCATTTTTCTCTCAATTCATGGCCGAATTTAAACTAGGAACATATTCCATGTTCGCCAGTGACATGCCTAATAATCAGCTGTGGCGCGATGGTCCAAGCTGCTCATCCATACCCCAAAGTCCAGTGTTCGAATCCCAACTCCAATCTTTTCATTTTTAGATCTATTTCTTTCTTTTCTTAAAATCTCTTCCATTTATTTTGGTCCCAAACTTCCATGTTTATCTTCTGTTCTTGAAATTGTTCTCAATGCGTCCAAATGACCTCAAAATACCTGCAAGCATAGGACCGCTCTACTAAAATAAAACGGAAAATTGACATAAAATGTAAAAATTAATTCAATTGGGACGCAAAACTCCTTCAAAATATGCCTAAAAAGTGTATAAAATATGTGCATATCAAGGTTTTCAAAATCTTAAACTTACCTTTGCTTAAGGTCATCCAGAAACCGAGCTGCGGAATGCTCACTGTCAGGTTGGGAGGT
Organism: Cuscuta campestris; assembly: GCA_900332095.2. NCBI lineage: Eukaryota > Viridiplantae > Streptophyta > Magnoliopsida > Solanales > Convolvulaceae > Cuscuta > Cuscuta campestris. The sequence goes on along the minus strand of OOIL02000813.1, from coordinate 698,026 downwards.
ATCCCCAAATGAGTTCCTCTAGTTTGGTTTGTAGATCCCGTACGTACGTTTTAACCTAGGCCACCGAAAATTCATAATTATATCCGCAAGGCCAATTTCTAAGCCATCTTAGAGGTCTTCTAGATAGTCTTAGAAACCAACGTCAACCTAGATATATCTTAGAATTCTTCTAGATATCCTTACAAATCAAATAATTTCATAATCATCAACATATTCATATCAATTCATAATTTAATCTTCAATAATCATTTTAATCAGTAGTTTCATCAAGTCATAATCATCATAATAATCATTTATCATAATCATCAATCAACATAACATTTGATAACAAATAGAGGTCTAGTTTTGAGTGTTAACACTCTAACTTACTGTCATGCATCACATAATGATTTATATGCCTAAAACATCATTTTTGTTATACAAAATCATATTTGTACTGTTCATAATTAATTGTTATCAAAAATAGGATTTTAGAGCATATTTTTAGGAACATTTTCGTAGCAGGATCTGGAAGTGAGGAAAATAATTTAAAATAATCATTTAATTTATAAAAATTGATTTATATAATTTTAAATAATCCATAAATTCAAAATAATCTATTTTTACAATTTAAATAATCAATTAATTCATTATAATCGATTTTTACAATTTAAATAATCAATTAATTCATTATAATCGATTTTTACAATATAAATAATCGATTAATTCATAAAAAATCGATGTTTGCAATTTAAATAATCCATTAATTCATAATAATCGATTTTTACAATTTAAATAATCAATTAATTCATAATAATTGATTTTTACAATTTAAATAATCAATTAATTCATAATAATCGATTTTTACAATTTAAATAATCAATTAATTCATAATAATCGATTTTTACAATTTAAATAATCCATTAATTCATAATAATCGATTTTTACAATTTAAATAATCAATTAACTCATAATAATCGATTTTTACAAATTAAATAATCAATTAATTCATAATAATCAATTTTTACAATATAAATAATCGATTAAATGGTACTGACTTCGAACCACTAATCTGAATAAAATTCTAATCGATTTTTAGTAATTAAATAATCGATTTTCGGCCACTGTTCTTCATCTTCTTCCTCGGGTCAGTTTTAACATTATCATTTTTTAATCACCAAACTTCAATTTAATTATATAAAAATGTTCTCCAATGTTCACAGATCATTTTAGAGTCATTAATTCGTAATTTTAACAACAATTTCATGGTTTATGATTCTTGGTTCTTCAAACATGTCAAACACAAAACTCAACCAAATGACCGCTTATGAACGCAGAAACGATCTATATGAACATTCTAGTCACTAGATATATCTACGGGCTTACCTCGAAGATTAATGGAGGTTTTGAGAACTTTCCGGCAACAATAGCTCTCAACTCCGGCGACCTTACACCAAATTGACAGCACCACTGCGTTCTCCACACTCAAGGCTATCTCCCAGAACGAATTTGATGAAGAATGGTGAAGAAATGGTGAAGTTTTGGTTTCCATTATATAGAAGAAGAATGGAGAAGAGGCCAATGGTTCCTGCGTCACTTCTCTGTTTGAGCGGCTAGTGGAGCGGACGGCGATTTCTTCCCATTTCAAGTCCCTGATTGGGACTAATTNTTTGAGAACTTTCCGGCAACAATAGCTCTCAACTCCGGCGACCTTACACCAAATTGACAGCACCACTGCGTTCTCCACACTCAAGGCTATCTCCCAGAACGAATTTGATGAAGAATGGTGAAGAAATGGTGAAGTTTTGGTTTCCATTATATAGAAGAAGAATGGAGAAGAGGCCAATGGTTCCTGCGTCACTTCTCTGTTTGAGCGGCTAGTGGAGCGGACGGCGATTTCTTCCCATTTCAAGTCCCTGATTGGGACTAATTTGGTCCCAGTCGGGGAACACTTTTTGGTCCAACTTTCTCCGAATTGAATTCCGTTTGCACCATTGCGATCGTATAATTAAACTCTATCCAATGATATAATTTTCATATTTATTTGTAATACTTTTTCTGACATCATATTTTTGGGTGTTTGACTTTGACAGGGTCAAAATTGATTCTGTTGACCTTTACTTAGAAAGGTTTTTACATTTCATAAGTATTATTTATTCTCATGATTTATTTCAATAAATCATTTCAAAGTTTATATCACAAACAAATTCTTCATTTCTTCTTGATTTGGATTTGTACTCAGGTTCCTAATCAAGATCACACAATAAATCAACATGTTGGATTTATCTCTATGAGATTTATCCCAATTATGTTTATTGGATATCAATATATATTTTATTTCAGCCCAAAGCCCAACAACAATTTATTTTAATCAAAACAAATTTTGTTTAATTGAATATTTAATTCAATAAATTTTAGGGTATATTTTGGGGCGTTACAAACATGGAGAAGCCTAACTGCAAACATCCGTCGTGGTAGGTCGTCTACGTCACAGGTCCGCTGCTCCTCGTCTCTTTGTCGCACCATGTTTGCACTTGTCCATCTTCTCAAGCCGTCAAGTATATATTCCCAAATAAAGATTAAATAGGAAGATGTAAAAGTCCAAATCAAATACGTGAAGACATAGTAAAAGGCTTATCAAACACATGGGTTTCCACGTCAATTAAAAAAAAGGGATGCACCAAGATTGAAGATGTGGTGGAAAATTACTAGGTACTCTGTATTCATTATTGGGGTGCTCTCTCTCAAATAGTTGGTGGTATTATATGGAGTAGATTTTAATGGGTGGGCCATCTTCCCATTCAAATTGGATAGCTTTGAACAAAAAAGAAGGATTGAGACAAGAAGCTGCGAAGCACCGGAGGAAGGATAGGGGCTTAGGTATTTTCAAAGTATGGTCCACTAACTGATCATATTGATGGAAGATATGCATTGAACATTACGGAGGGAGAAAAAGGTTCTCCACTTATTTCTCAACGGGGCCCACCACCAACAATTGGTGGAATGGGTTAACATTATGGAGCAATGATTTGGGTATTTGTACATGCCTTTTGGATGAATTCAGAGGGAAGACTGATACACAAGCCGAGCTTGGTACGCTGGTTACAACACCGATCCTGCTCAGTATTTAAAAAAAAAAAGATGAAGACTGAGACATATGCCTGACCTGGCACGCTGGTACTACACCGGTCTTGCTCAGTATAATAAAAAATATTAAAATATTTGACACAGGCCCGGCCTAGCACACTGGTAAAAATCATTCTTGTGCACGAGACAGGCCAAGAATGATATACACTGGTCTTGCACATATTTTCTCGTAATTCTGAACCCAATCGAATTGGGTACACTGGTGTCTCAGCTGAGCTTTTATCGGGGGCGCCCGATTCTTCAAGCCTTTGAATAAGGCACTCTGGAAGTGATCTTTGCATGACATGAAGATATTTGCATCAATTAGCTGGGCTAACATCGATCTTCGACAAAGCTGCTGCAGCGTACTTAATTTGTATTAAGTAGCATCGATCACTTCGATATACTAATTTTGCTATACATCGTTTACTTAATCCGTACTAACATCGGTCTCGACGAAATAACTACTTGAAGTACCGCTGCTTCATCGTACTAACTCCGGTGTCGTATAACTACTCGAAGCATCGTTGCTTTATCGAACTGACATCGCTCCTCTTACGATAATTATTCACGCGAAGTTTAATCACCCTAACATCGAGCTCCTCGGTAAAGAAAATAATTATGTGAGCACGGCATAGACCGTTCAAAAAATAAAAAACGTATTGTACGTATTATTTTTTGCAGGAAATACATCTGATTCAAGAAATTAGAGAATTAATGAAGACTCGGAGGACTAACAATATCAATCGGTCAAGAATGGAAAGTAAGAAGACTGAAGATAGCACTCGGAGGATTTGTTTACTTTTTTAAGTTGATGATTCTCAGAACTTAAAAAGTGGAGGACTTCTTGATGGGAAATAATACGTGGCTCGGCCCACATTGCCCAATTATTTACGAAGAATAATAAAATCGGGCCTGTTTCGTAAAATGAAGGAATAAGAGAATATTTCTCCGAAGATGCTCCCCCTCCTCCCTGTAAAAGAAGGGGTTGTCCTAATTGAGAGAGGATGCCAAATTCACTCTCTCCCCTGCCCATTACACACACTCTCTCTAGAATTCTTGTAGTTTATTTCATCAAAGAGCTCAAATACTCCATTAATGGCTTCTACGCCTAAATTATGTATCGTGCACAATCCCCGATATCAATAAAAATCCCCCGTTGGTAAGGTGCCGCCAAAAAAGGCCCGTGGTTTTCTCCTGGTTTGGGTTTCCACGTCAAAATCCTTGTTTCTATATTTTGGTGTATTTTTTAGACTAGTTTATCGTTTTTGCCCAGCTAAAAGCGATATACCAGTCGATAATTTACACCATCAGCTAGTAAAATATGGTGTCAAGCTTAGAACAAAGAAGCACTTTGAACTTATGTGTATATTATCTTTTTGTATTTATATGAATTGCAATAGTTCAATCCTTAGAGACACCCTGAAATCCAAATATTTGAAATGTGTAATGTACTAAGATGAAAATTCAATCGTCGCGACATTTTCATTTATGCATAAGCTTGTTGAATCTATTATCTCAAGAAAGTAAGCCATGGATTACACTAAAATAAGGGAGGAATGTTGGTGATTTTAGTGTCATCGGCTATTTTCGGTGATTGGGTTTACATAGATCAGACAAGAATTTGAATAGATGTTTCCAAACGAGTTAGAAGGTGCAGAGTGCGCACTCATTCAACGATATTACAAATTCACATCTGGGTCCAGGGTCGGCAGCCCCCGGTAGCAGGGTCTAAGGGGCAGAGCCCCTGACCGGGGTCGAGCTGACTGGATAGCTTGGAAATCTTTTGTTTTGGACGTTATTGCTTTATGAAAATATTTCATATTTTTGTAAAGGGAGTCTGAAACCCTAAAGATTTGGACATAAAGATAAACGTCAAATTGACACAAAATCAAAGGGAAAACTCGCGCAGGCACTTGTGTCCTTTAGCTAAAGTTCGGTTCTCTCCCTGTTGCGCGAACATTCATTTCTTTACGCACACGTTCATGTCTGGTCAACTCTATAAAAGGAGTCGCTGGATATGGTTGAGTGTAATTTTTCGGAAGGCTTGTTCTTGATTAACGTCTTACCCTGTTAAAGTATTTTGGTATATATCCCGGAATAATTTTGATCTGAAAGCGTATTCACGATTCGTTAAACTATCAAGTTTCGATTCTCGTTTTTTAATTCTTCAACGCTTCTTCGCAGCATTCATCTTCCTAAATTTCTAACATTATATGTCCACTGTATATAAACTTATTTTCTGTGTGTTTGTGATATACTTGGTCTGCATGCACTGTACAAATCTTGGTACTCCTAGCACAACCCAAAAGAACCAAAATAGCAAGGCGATGGGAAGAGGGATGAGGCAGTGGCGGCTCTTTGTGCGATGTTCATGGGCGATGAGGTGACAACAATCTGAAGAAATGGAGGACAACTCTAAAAATGAAGAGGAATGCTAAGGGCACTCCATTTGGGGTACCGCATTTTGTACACCAGTCCTTCATTTATTTTTTTATTTTTAATTTTTTTTTCTCAATCTTGTTTTATGTGGTGGAGATGGAGGGGATACAAATGAGGTACCCCAAATGGTATACTCCTAGCATTTTTGAAAAATGAAAGATACACCATAGAAAAGAAGGGGCACGTAAAGAGACGCACAAACTAGCAGAAAGTAACTTCACAAAAAAGAGAAGCCAAATTCCAGATTTTGACCTGAATTTTCATTTGACCACAACTTTTTTGTCAATTATTTGTTGGACCATGCTACAGTTACACCAAAAAATATACCCCATTTATACACCACAGGCTTGCACAAACATTTCGATGGTTTACACCGACACAAGTGTTGGTGCGTTAATAAATATTCACACGGACACAAATGTTGGTGTGTTTAACAAAAATTAGTTTTACACCAACACAAAGTGTTAGTGCAAAACTGCGGGATACAAACCTTGGGGTACACATAGCATAATCCTTATTTGTTTCCAAACAGAAAATGACTTTCTAATTTCAAAAGCACAATTTCACTTAAAAAATAGCCTTCACTGAAACAGAAAAATAGGGTGAATTAAATAAAAAAGAGCCAGACAAAAATGGATCCCCTTGAAGCAGCGGCGGCGGACCCTTCTGAGCCACATCCGAACGACGGCGCAGTCTGCAACGATGATATTCCGCAGCTGAGCTCTCACGCCATCGAAGCTCTCAAGGAGTTCTTTGCCGATCAGAACCGAGCGTTAGCAGAAGAACAGCCGGAGGGGGTTGTAGAGTTGGTGGCGGAGGACTGGAGGCTCAGCCAGTTTTGGTACGACCGCGATACCGCAGAGACAGTAACCAAAGAAGTCCTCACTCTGTGCGAGACACTGGAGACCCCATCTGTTGCTTGCATTTCTTGCCCAACTGTATTCGCGTACCTCAAGGTACAAATTCATTTATGAAAATCATTTTTTTTTTCAGAATGCTGTATCTGTTCACTATGAAAGTCAATTTTCCATAAAACTATTTACAATTTTACATATATTCATATTCCTTAAAAATATTTGTACTAAATAGCACTAAAACTGTTTGTTTCAGCCTCTTAATGGTTCAGATGTCTGAATGATTCAGCACTTAATGGTTCAGACTGTTTGTTTCAGCCTCTTAATGGTTCAGATGTCTGAATGGTTAAGAGATTTGCCTCTGAATGGTTAAGTATTATACAGAGTCTGAATGGTTAAGAGCTCTTATCTGAATTGATCAGACATTCGCCTCTGAATAGTTAAACAATATACTAGCTCTTAATGGTTGAGACCTCTTATTGGTTCAGCACTTAATGGTTCAGACCTCTTACTGGTTCAGCACTTACCCATTCAGAAGTTACCAAACAGCCCCTTAATCATTTCCCTAAATAGCATTTAAATTGTTTTATTCCCTGAATAGCACTTATTAATGTCCATAATGTCCTGTGATGACAAATATTTGCTTGAATAATGACTAATGCATAATGACTAAAAGTACTACATGGGGAAGAAAAACACATGTGTTGCTATTTGGGGAAAGTTATTATGTTTTAGTGCTATTTAAGTAAATTTCTCTATTTCTTAAGGAGTAGTTATAAAATATACGGATACTTAATAAACTTCACTTTTTTTACCTGGTTAAGGCCTTGTTTGGGAAGAGCGTTTTCAATTGGCGTTAACATTTTGGATAAAATATTAACGGTATAGATTAATTCAGAAAACGCTAACGCTAAAGGCTAACGTCGGATAGTCTTTTCAAAACACTAACTCTGATGCCAAACAGGGCCTAAGGATATAAATATCTGATATTTTTTTCTTTAATATGTCTCAACCCAACAACTCCACCCTCTTGAACGTTAAGATTACTTTGGGCAAAGTCTTTGAACAACAAAGATCTAAAATTGATTAATAGGGTATGCACAGACTTTTCATTTTCCCCATATTTCTTTCCTTCCAAAATTTGTCTACATTTTCTTTTTTTCCCTACAATTTTCTGGTTCCAAATGAACCCTTAAAATTTTTTAGGAGAGGACCCGATGTAGAATAAAAAATGGATTAACCCATCATTGAACTAATCATTTTCTTGAAATGCTTCATGATATGAACATTAATCACATGCTTAACTGAAATTTGGTTTTTACTGCTCATGACCTCAGAAAAGTGATCCTAATGTCCAAGCACAGCTCCTTGAGTACGACCAAAGGTTTAGTTCATATGGAACTGAATTCACATTCTATGACTACAACAAACCAGAAGGCCTTCCGTCCTCATTGAAACATTCTTATTCACTCATTATTGCCGATCCTCCTTATCTGGTAAATTTTCATTTGCTTTTTTCAAAATAGTGTTTAATTATGCGTTGAGTGGCTACAATATTTGCTAGGACCATATTCATTGTAGGATACCATATGACCTAGCATTAGGATGGTTTTTGTGCCGACTATAACTCAAGTGTTGATTACAACGAAAAATGTGTTTTTTGACTTGCTTATCTAGGTTTTGAATTGGTTAGGAGTAGATGCTAGTTTATGTTGTCAAAGAATGCAAGACTGTCAAAGAATATGCGAAGCAGAAAAAAAGTATAAATAGAGTAAAAAATGTTATGATGTTTCTCTCCTTGTTTCTCAACTTCTCGTCTCGAATTATTGCATAAACAACGGAAGTGACACAGATTTCTATTAAGAGTCCCACATTGAAATATGGAATATTAAAGAGACATGAGTTTTTAATGCCTTGAAATATTGGGCACATTAAACAAAATGGGGAATTGAACATTCCTTGCCTCTTACTTTCTATGATGTTTTGGACAGTAAATGCAGCAATGCATCAAGTGTGTAACAAAAATATTCGCCCTGTTCTTTACATGGGATTATACTAGGTTTGTTGGTGTTGTTGTACGGTTCTCAGCGTTCACAATTTCGGATTAGCAGATATGTTATTAGTGAGCCAATAAGACTTTAGTGGTTTCATGATATTGTGGTATTGTTTTGCAGAGCCGGGACTGCTTGGAGAAAATTAGTGAAACTATATCTTTTCTTTTGAGACCAGGGCAATCGTATCTACTTCTACTCACTGGTATGGTTGTTGGATTAATCCCAACTTGGAACTTGCTTGTGATTGATTGATTATGATGTGTGTTTCTTACCCCTTTTTACTCCTTCAGGTGAAGTGCAAAAGGACAGGGCTGCACAGCTCTTGAGTTTGCGTCCGTGCAGGTTCAGGCCCCAGCACAGCAGCAAACTTGGAAACGACTTCAGGTTGTTCACAAACTACGACCCTGGGGTGAGACTTGGTGGTTGGGAGGATGAATAAAAGGCATCATTACCTTGGCCACGGATGGAGCTTTTGAGAAGACATTGATTCCAAAGCTTAATTAGGATCATCATGTTCTAGCTCTATGTATTATTTATGCAGCTTAACGAATCAACTCACACTTTGTGGCCACTCGGTGTTTGGAAATCACTTGCGAATTACTACCCATTTAAATTGCCATTTTTTCCCAGATCAAGTCACAGTGTTCTCTATCCGTGTTTCACTAAGAATGCCCAAGATAGATTACTTTTGTTCAGTGTTTAGTTGCCGGTCTTTGGCAAGTCAGAGTCACTATCGCTAGGGGTGGGCAAACGGGTCAAGAAACCGGGAGTTGGAACCGAACCGATAGGTTCGGTCCGTGTTAGGGGCGGGTCCTCTTTTCAAATATTTATAACGGGCTGGGTCGGTCTGGTTCTCCATTTTGAAATTATCCAGGACCCGGATCAGACTGCTTTTTAATACTCCGTATTATTATTAGTAATTACACCGGAAACAACGCCCTTACGAGTTACGCCCTTACCCCTCTTTGTCATTGTTTTGTCTTCATTTAGGTCTCTTTTTTGTGTTAGATGACTTAAAATTGACAATGGAGGTAGTACATTGTTGTGGACTAATGGTGAATGACCATGTATGTATTATTAATTTATTATCACTTTATTTTTTTAAAATTAGTATCATGATAGGTTCGGACTCGTTGACCCGTCGAATCGGCCCGTTTCAAACAAGCCGGGTTAGGTTTGATTTCAACTTTAAAATTTTGAAAACCCGTTTCGGCCCTGTTTAAATAAAACCAAGCTGAGCCCGGTTTATACAAATTTTGGCTTGGACCGGCTCATGCCTACCCCTAACTATCGCTACATGTATGGCTGATCTAATCATATGGCTTCATTCACATTCAGAGCGCTCCCAATTCGGTTTAATTGACCTTGACTAAGGCTTAAAAAGGGAAACCCTTCATTTTTTGGGGGGGGTGGGGGAGGGGGGTGAGCTTATATACTCTGTATAGTAGAGTCTTTTTCATATAGTCTCTAATTTGAAGAAACTAGTATTTGAACCCATGCCATGCACGGGTGGAACGAAATTTTTTGTCGATTTTAAATAAAATTTAATGCAATATTTTTTCAAGAATAAAGAAAATATACTTCTCGCATGATATTTAATATCATAGAAAAAAACCAAAGTGGAATAAATCATATTTGAGGGATTGATTGTGTACAACACAAAAAAAATTAATACCAAATTCTCTGAAAGACTTCATGGTATACAAAAGATATGTTCATTGTTCTTATTATTATTTTAAAAAAAATTAAAAATAAATTTTAAATTTTACCATTTTCTTTTTGTTAAGGAAAAGAATTTGAGTATCATTTCTTTTTTTAAATAAATTTCAACCACATGTTTTTTCAAATTTTTTTCATTAATTTATTAAGTTATTTTTTTAATTTTTGGAAAAGTCAAATTATTATTCGGTTTTTTTCTTTTTTAATATAAATAAGGTATGTGTTATACTAAAAAAATGCATTATTTTTCCATTCATATTTTTGTTGCATTTTAATATACATAGAATACATTTCTGTTTTCAAAAAGATTTTGAAATATCAAATTTATATTATTCAATTTTATTTTTAAAGAAAATAGTGTTTGGGTATGATATATTTTTTGGTTTCAAATAAACATCAGAGTATTTTTTTACATCAATATTATGGTCGTTTATTTTTTTGGTGAATTCAAGTTGCTAGTAGGTTTTTCAATAGTATAGAAGTATTTGAAAAATAATGTTAATCTCAAAGATGTTAAAATTTGAAATGTGCATGAATACTTTTTTATCATTTGTCGTATATAATTTTTATGTTCGTATATAATTTTTTTGCCTTTTAACCTTCGTGGTATAAACATGTATATGAAAACTATTTAAACCTTTTTATCAATTAATATCTTAGAGGCCATCAATTTAATCGGCATCAATTTCTTACTCTGTATATAATATTCTTTAAATTTTACTCAGTTATTACGTGGCGTTGACATGTTAAAGTTTTGCCAAATAGACATGCCAAATGTCGAATTGCTGTAAATCAGAGTCTCCTTTATTATAGTAAAGGATTATTTAATTTAAATATTTTCCAATAAAGAAATAAAATATAAAAGTTTTTAAACTCAATTATGCTGAGAAATCAGTGTTTAACAAATACGAAATTCAATTTCCATAAAATAAGTGTTTTTGTTAACTAATTCTTTAAATATTACTTGTTGACATGGCATGCTGACATGTCAAAAAAGTTGTCTAATAAGCGTTCCACATGTTACAATCTTAGAAGCCCAACTCTCAAATTTTATATATAATGATTTACTTTAGTCCTACTAATCTATCCCTTCTTGGAATAAATTTGTTTGTCTTGATTTTTTTAAATATGAGTTCCTTGTTTAAATACTACGTATCAAAATATATTATTAAATTTTAATATTTTCCGACAATGAAGTAAAATATAAAAGTTTTTAAACGCGATTATGCTGAGAACTCTGTGTTTAACAAATACGAAATTCAATATCCATAAAATAAGTGTTGTTGTTAACTAATTATTTAAATATTACTTGCGGACATGGCATGCTGACATGTCAAAAAAGTTGTCTAATTCCACATGTCACAATCCTAGAAGCACAACTCTCAAATTTTATATATAAAGATTTACTTAAGTCCTACTAATCCACCCCTTCTTGAATAAATTTGTTTGTTTTGATATTTTTAATATTAGTTCCTTGTTTAAAAACTACGTATCAAAATATATTATTAAATTTTAATATTTTTCAATAATGAAATAAAATATAAAAGTTCTTAAACGCGATTGTGCTAAGAAATCTGTGTTTAACAAATACGAAATTCAATTTCCATAAAATAAGTGTTTTTGTTAACTAATTCTTTAAATATTACTTGCTGACATAGCATGCTGACATGTCAAAAAAGTTGTCTACTAAGCATTCCACATGTCACAATCCTAGAAGCCCAACTCTCAAATTTTATATATAATGATAATGATTTACTTTAGTCATACTAATCTATCCCTTCTTGGAATAAATTTGTTTGTTTTGATTTTTTTAATATGAGTTCCTTGTTTAAATACTCTCTACCAAAATATATTATTAAATTTTAATATTTCCCAATAATGAAATAAAATATAAAAGTTCTTAAACGCGGTTATGCTGAGAAATCCGTGTTTAACAAATATGAAATTCAATTTACATAAAATAAGTGTTTTTGTTGACTAATTCTTTAAATACTACTTGCTGACATGACATGCTGACATGTCAAAAAAGTTGTGTAATAAGCGTTCCATATTTCACAATCCTAGAAGCCAAATTCTCAAATTTTATATATAAAAATTTACTTTTGTCCTACTAATCTATCCCTTCTTGGAATAAATTTGTTTGCTTTGATTTTTTAAATATGAGTTCTTTGTTTAAATACTCCGTATCAAAATATATTATTAAATTTTAATATTTTCCAAAAATGAAGTATAATATAAAAGTTTTTAAACGCGATTATGCTAAGAAATTTGTGTTTAACAAATACGAAATTCAATTTCCATAAAATAAGTGTTTTTGTTAACTAATTCTTTAGTCCTACTAATCTACCCCTTCTTGGAATAAATTTGTTTGTTTTGATTTTTTTTAACATAAGTTACTTGTTTAAATACTACGTATCAAAATATATTATTAAATTTTAATATTTTCCAATAATGAAGTAAAATATAAAAGTTTTTAAACCCGATTATACTAAGAAATCTGTGTTTAACAAATACAAAATTCAATTTCCATAAAATAAGTGTTTTTGTTAACTAATTTTTTAAATATTACTTGCTGACATGACATGCTGACATGTCAAAAAAGTTGTCTAATAAGCGTTCCACATGTCACAATTCTAGAAGCCCAACTCTCAAATTTTATATATAAAGATTTATTTTAGTTCTACTAATCTATCCCTTCTTGGAATAAATTTGTTTGTTTTGATTTTTTTAATATGAGTTCCTTGTTTAAATACTACGTATCAAAATATATTATTAAATTTTAATATTTTTCAATACTGAAGTAAAATATAAAAGTTTTAAAATGGGATTATGCTGAGAAATCTGTGTTTAACAAATACGAAATTCAATTTCCATAAAATAAGTATTTTTTGTTAACTAATTTTTTAAATATTACTTGCTGACCTGGTGACATGTCAAAAAAGTTGTCTAATATGTGTTCCACATGTCACAATCTTAGAAGCCCAACTCTCAAATTTTATATATAATGATTATTCTCTCGTTCCGAATTTAAGTTATTGGTTTACTATTTACAAATTTAAACTTTAATTATTCATAAAAAATTACTCTCTCCATCCTAATTTATATTGTCTTTTTTGGCTTACGATGTTTGTTTGAAGTTATTTTTAAAGTATACGTGATTTATTATTCAAATATGAATAACATGATTTTACAAAAGTGTGCTATTTTAGTAAATGAAATGATGAATTTGGAATAAGTGAAATTATACGTGATTTATTATCCAAATTTGAATTAGTAAAAACAAGTTAAACTATAATCATTCAATTCCCGCGATACATATGTGCTTATTATGTTACAATTTTATTGTTATATGTACTACGGAGTATTTAACTTTATATTGAGGAAGTTGGTTATTATTTTTAGGTACACATGCTTAGAATGTTGATCAAGTTGGAGGAAAATGATGAGTTAGAAGTTGGATCAGATGATATAAAGAAAGAAAATACTGTAATAAACAACTAAGTTGTTTTGTGATATGGCACATAGCATGTTTTGTATGAATAAATCTAAGTTTTTGTATGTATAGTTACTCCGATATTAGTAAATAAATTATGTATAATGCTCCAATTTTCAAAGCATCTTAGGCTCTATGAATGTGTTCTCTATTTAATTTTATTAAGGTCTGATTTAATTATAATTATTTAAATGTGTTTATGATGTGATCGAATCTTGTTCTAATAAAATAAATAGAACAATGCTAGGGTGTCACCACATGAGTGTACCCATGTTTCGCACAGACAAACATAGACACAAATCGTCTGTGCGTTACAGACTATTATCGTTTGTACTTGTTGTGCTAAACATGAATACAGGTGGCACCACCGAAATAAATAATAAGAAGTTGGAGGAACCAACTTAAACACCTAAATTGGGTTATGCAACTCATTTTGGGCGATCGAGTCTGTTATTATAGACTTATAGTCCAAGTTCTTTGATAGGGGTTGATCCAGTTTGGTTGATCCAGTTTACTTAAGCAAGATCCGCTTGGATCTGACTCCAGCAAACTGAGCAAACATTCCACTTGAGGAAGTTCTTGCCAATACTGCGAAAGAGAGAGCATTAGTGGAAATCTCGAGAAAACATAGCAGCGAAATGAGACCAAACGTTGTCTCTGAGGTATGCCTCCATTCATGTTTCCTGTCATTTGTACTCCATATGTAACAACGCGTGTGTGTATATTTAGATTTCAGTTTAAACATGCGGAATCTAACTATGTGGAAATGCTTGTCCTTCGGGTTTGAGCGGTTTTGAAGCCCTAGTTTTTTTTATCTGCTGGACTCTATGCGCAGTATTGTCAATGGCGATTAGAATGTTTTAGAGTTTGAGTTCGTATAGACTTGAAATGTACAGCCCATACTCCACTGTAATGTAACCATTAAAACTTGAAATGAGAGTTTGCAATACCTTTTTTTATCCGAATTGGATCACAGTTCCATTGACCTTCATCAAATGCGTTTGTTGGGTGGTAACGAGGTATTGTGACACAATCGTGAAGTCATTAAAGTTATTGGTTCCATAGTACATGCCTACAGTTCCTAATTTGCCTCGAACTTTCATTATTGGGAGGATAGAGGTGAGAATTTAAGAGGAATCTCCATCAGTCTAAAATTCGTGAGAAGTCTCATGGTTTACTTGCTAATTTTATGTTTCTCTTTACATTCATTTTGAAATGCGTTGCTGTTAGTCCAAAATGTAATTTTCGAGAATCTTATAAATGACAGTGGGTCGATTAGAGACTTGTTATACCTTAATTTTAAAATCCCAATGATCTTCTAATTTGTGCCAAGTGAAGAGGTAAGTTAGTAAGTACGGAGTACTATGCAGCATAGGGAACCCTGAAGGTTCCACATTGCCTGTTTTGTAATAGTGAATTTGCCTTCATCCAATTTTGAGATGAACTATATCACATTGATCCCAAACATCCTCTAATTAGTAATTTAGTTTTATTTATTTATTCATTTATTTATTTTATTTTCCAACCATTATACATTTATACTCACTGTGTAGGCGGGGTTGCAAACAAGGTTGAGCAGTTGGTGGGAAGGCATTCCATTCTTGACGTCTACTGTTGTTATTAGTTGTGGGGCTATTTACATGGTTTGCCTTTTGATTGGGTATGATTCATTTGCTGGAGTATGCTTCTCGCCATCAAAAGTAATTTCACATTTTGAAGGTATGTATCTACGGATATGCTCAAATGATCTATAATAATGAGAGCTCCTTGTGACATAATAATATACACCCTCCATCTATAAAACAATTTTGTGTTGCGCGTTATGCAGTTATTTGTAATTTGATTTACTTGAAAATTTGTGTATAATTTTAAATTTAAATTTATATCTTTGAGAACTACAACAAAAATTTCACAAAACAAGGGGTGACATGACTATATTATTTTGTAAACTGAGTTAAATAGAGTAATAGACAAAGAAAGAGGATGTTGACCTTGTGGATAGAGTGATCAAGAAATTCTTTTTTTGGATAGAGGGAGTAGGATCTTATGAGCTACCATATTGCTAAGATGTTCATAAGAGAATTTATAACATTTGAAATCATAACAATGGCTTATCTAAATTCGTTTATAATTTTTTCTTCTAACACCTTTTTGTGCCCTTTTTAAATTGAATTGAGAGTTTTTTAAGGAGTACTTTTGAAATTCATATTAATAGTATATATCTGTTGACACAGTTGACATGCTTGACCTTGAAATGCACATGTATTGGTTTAACATGCTTTGTTGTTGTGTGCATTATACATTTCTATATGAGCTGCTACACTTAATCTATCCAACCGAACTTCTGTTGTTTGGAATTTTGTGACCTTTGGTCATACTCATTAATGCAACGAAACAAAACATATATAAAGTAAATGCTTAACCACCTCTTAAAAATATACATTGTGTGCTTATTTATTTATTTATTTAAGAAACATTCTGAATGTCAACCTAGTCTAGCATAAAGAGGTTGGAGTGCTTATTGGAGGTAACGGACTATTATTAATATTTGTTATGGTGAACAATGTCTGCTTAAAGCTATAATTTCTAATTCAAATATTCATTCAATGATTTACCTAGTTTCATAACCTGTTTACTCTCATCATCAATGTTAAGAGCAACTGAAAACTTAGTATCTTTAAGTGAGCTACTCTAATGGCCCTGAGGTGTGGGATATATCCAAACGGCTGATTGGAAGCAACTAGATTAATCTAGGCATTTCTCCCTTTGATTCCTCTTAGCGATCACTCTAATGTAATGAATTTTGTAGAAGATTTGAGAAAATAGAATGTTCTGTTCATATCTCAAATCTCAAATAAATGAATACAACATCGATATCACCACAGATCGACACATGCATTGTAATCAAAGTGACACATTTTTCAAAACCGCCTAAAACTCTCACACAGCCCCACTCCCTTTCAACTCCTTCAAAACGCCCCCAAAGATCAACTATAAAACTCCCAAAACATCTACTTCAAAATCTCTATTCCATACTCACAAAAAATATGATGTGTGATTGAAACAAATAAATTGCTTTTTTAACGCATTTTAACATCCCTAATAAGAAAAACCCTCAAGTGATTTCTAAGCTGCCCTTGGCTTTCCTTCTCATTGCATTTTTTGTTTTCCGAACAAGGCATGGGATTTTTACACCAAAATAGTAGCAATAGCGACGACTCTGTCTATGTAAATTTTGAACTTGAAATAGTCTTTTTGCTACAATATAGGTGAGTGGGTTCAATTTTAATCTAAATCTACTCCCTCCGTCCCATAAAAGAGTGATATGCCCCTGGCCAACCCTACTCCAATTTGATTATATTCTCAAATAAACCCCTTGCCTAGTTTTCTACCCATGGCCGTAAATCAAAGAGTAGAATAAAAGCACCCATATTTCATGATTAATAATCATTGGTGTCTTAAAAGTCTTCACAACAGTTTACCTTCCAAGACTTTGTCATTCTACCTCACTGCTCACATAGCTGAATTTTACCCATCAAATACGACCTAAAACAATGTCTTAACATTGTAAGAGCCTGTTCTTTAGGACTAGAAAAAAAGAGCTGGATGTTGGAAGAAACTGGAAGAAATTGGAAGGAACTGGAAGGAACTGTAAGAAACTGGAAGAAACTGGAAAAAACTGGAAGGATCTGGAAGAAACTGGAAAAAATTAAAAAAAATCTGAAAAAACTAGAAATATTAGAAAATCTAGAAAACTTTTTAAATTTTTTTTGTGTGTTTTTATATTATTCTCATTCTATCTCTTGTTGTTAATTATTATTATTATTATGGCTAAAACAATGTCTTAACATTGTAAGAGCCTGTTCTTTAGGACTAGAAAAAAAGAGCTGGATGTTGGAAGAAACTGGAAGAAATTGGAAGGAACTGGAAGGAACTGTAAGAAACTGGAAGAAACTGGAAAAAACTGGAAGGATCTGGAAGAAACTGGAAAAAATTAAAAAAAATCTGAAAAAACTAGAAATATTAGAAAATCTAGAAAACTTTTTAAATTTTTTTTTGTGTGTTTTTATATTATTCTCATTCTATCTCTTGTCGTCGTCGTCGTTGTTTTTGTTGTTGTTGTTGGTGTAATCACGTTATTTTGATGAACGCATTTAAGATAAAAAAAATATTTTTATATTTCATACAAAAAACTACTTTTGAATTTTTTTTAAAAATAGAATATAAAATTAGCATAAATATCAAAACCTTAAATACTTAAAAGTTATTATGGCTATGCAGTATTTATCATAAATTAATATATTTGCAATTATATTCTATATATTACAAGATTTTGTTTTAAATATCAAACATGTCACATAATGTAATCAAACCTATTTTTTCTTTAAGGATTGACATTTTATTTTTATTGTAACTCTACTTCTCGAATAAAGACATAGAACTTTTTTTATATATTTTTATGTTTAACTCCTACTTTAGTCATTTTCTCTAAAGTACTTTGACTTTCAAATTTTTTTATAAAAATTAGAAAAATGAAAAACAAAATTATTTTTTTAAATAAATAAAAAAGAGAAAAAATTGAGCAATAAAGTATAATTTTTTTTGTATTTATATAAGTTGACTTTCAAAAGTACAAATTTTTTGTTAGTTTTATTTTAATTATTGGTGATATTATTTGTTATCTAAATTTTTTTTTACACTTTTTGGGTAATTTTTCTTTTTCAAAATGTATTCTCTCTTGGTTTTCATAATGTAGTACTCCCCACCCCCATTTCATTTTTATATTTTAGATTAAAATATTGATCTTTACCTTATATAAGTTTAGATTAAAAAAACATTCTATCTAACTATTTTATCCATAATTTTTTTTATAAATATTTTAAAATATTGATGTTTTCTTATTTTATCATGTAGATTAATATACAAAGAAATAGTATTATTCATATTAAAAAGTTGAAGAAAAAATAATAATGAGTGTGAATCATAAAAATAGTGAGATGGAAAAAATGAAATAATTTATAAACTATAGTTATGAACATAATAATTGTAATAATAATAATAATAATAAGAATAATAACATATTGTTTTTAGAGTGATTTGTCGGAAAGTACAAAGAGTTTGAAGAAAATAAAAATAGTTGGAAGAAACTGGAAAAAACTGGAAGAAACTGGAAAAAACTTGAAGAACTGTAAGAAACTAAAAGAAACTGGAAAGAACTGGAAGAAACTCGAAGTTAAGAGTTCAAGCTCTAAAGAACAGGCTCTAAGTAGCTCCTGGTGTAATTACCTCATCCAAATAAAGAAGAAGACATTATAAAACATCTACTTTGATTTTTGTGTACTAATGTTTTCTTGTTATAGCTTTATTATACCAACATTAGGCAATTATTCTACCAAATAAAACCCATGTTCTATCCCAAAATCTCCTAGACGGATTCCCTTTGAAGAGGATCAACACATGGTTACTTCTTTGACTTATGGGCTCAACATATAAAAGACACTTCCCCTTCATTCAAGGAAATATGTCCTCTCCATGATTCACCAAGCATGTGGCGTGTGGAATAAAGCCAAAAGTCTTCACCATTTCTTTTATTTTTCTCCACGTAAAAATTAAAATGTTTCCCTCTTCCCCCCCTATAAATACCACAGTCAATTGGCTTTGTACAAATCAAATTTTAATGAATGAACAAACTTGTTTCACTCTTTGAGTAATTCTAAAAATAGTGTGAAGCTATTTTGTCAAAATTTCTAATTCTATATCTTAAAAGTGGTTTTTTTGAGTGTGAGTTTTAGGTTCTAGATATTTAATTAGGTGAGATTCTTAATTAAATTCTAGACTTAATCCTAAATAAGATTTGAGTGTGTAATATCTCATATTCAAGCTTATCCATTGGTTTCCTAATGAAATATCTTATAAGTGCGTGTTAAGAGTCTATATTTATACATTAGTAGTGATTATTATTGTATAGGTGGAGATAACAAGCCTCAAGTTAAGATAAGAGTGCATATATCTCTTAACATTGACCGAGATTTATCCCTTCCTATTATTCTTCCATTTTTCCACCTCCCCCATATTCTCTCCTAACTCTCTTATTTCCTCTAATCCTCTCATAAAATAACAAAAAAAGAACTCCTAAAACACTTAGGGACATAAGATTAGAGTAATAGGGTAAACATTGGGTAGACCTTTGGATCCTAATTTGTAGTTTGCCTCAGTGTGTAGCTTGTGCTTATGTGCATTCATTGCTTTGGGTCTCGCTTCAAGTGTCAGTATATGTGCTTCTTGTCTATGCACTCTGTTATTTTGCCCGTGTTACTTCATTTACTTTGCATGTGCTTCTGTGTTTTAGTTGGGGGTCTCTTAGAAATAATCTTTTTACTTTCGAGTAGTGGTAAGACTTATGTACGCACACCCTCCCCTCATCCTACTTTTTGTGGGATGTTATTGAATTTTTTGTTGTTATGGTTGTTTTGAAATGCTTTCAATAGAGAACAAAAACTATTTAAAATATGGGGAAGGTTCAAGTGACATTGGTGGGCAATGTCATGGGATGACCCGAGGGCACTCCGGTGCTCTGTTCGTAAAATTGACGGTTCCTACCCCTCCTAACTCCCCCGGTAAACCCCCCACATGGCCCCGACCCGAACACCCCCCCCACCCCTTTCAATTGCACCCCACAAGTTGATTTTGACTTTGGAGTCAAAATTTGACTCCAAAGTCAAAATCAACTTGTGGGGTGCAATTGAAGGGGGTGGGGGGGTGTGTTCGGGTCGGGGCTGGGTGGGGGGGTTTACCGGGGGGGTTAGGAGGGGTAGGAACCGTCAATTTTACGAACGGGACACCGGAGTGCCCTCGGGTCATCCCATGACATTGCCCACCAATGTCACTTGAACCTTGGGGATAAAATATATTTTTGTTTCTCGAGATAAAATGAATTCAATAGTAAGAAGTTTTATGTGAACCGCTATGTCATATGGAGCATAGGGGTGGGTGGTGAAAACCCATGTTTGTGAGCTTTAAGTAGCAGAGATAGGGATTATGTGGTGGATGTATGGTCATACAACTATACGAAGATGGATACGATTTGGAATGAGGTTATTCAAAAGAGGGTGGGAGGTATATGTTGAAGATAAGGTGAGTAAATCTAGGTTGAGGTAGTTTTGGCACGTAAGGAGAAGTGTTGAGGGGTTAGTGAGGAGGTGCGAGATGCTTGTGATAGTGGGTGTGAGAGGGGGTAGAGGTAGTCCTATGAAGAGTTGGAACGAGGTGATTGGATATGACCTTTGACTTCAGGATCTCATCAAATAGATGACCTTAAAAACATTTGGAGATCTAGGACTAGACTAGTTGGGTAGGCATTTGGGCCTTTGTAGTTTATGCTCATGTGTTTTTACTTTGGCGCATGTGTGCTTCTTTTCTTTGTCCTTTTACTTGGACTGTACCACTGTGTTTACTTATGTGCTTATGTGTTTGAGCCGAGAGTCTTTTGGAAACAACTTTTCTACTTTCGGGTAGGGGTAAGGTTTGCACGCACACACCCTTCTTGCACTCACTCCCTTCCCACACCTTTTCTACTTTCGGGTAGGGGTAAGATTTTTTATAATGAAAAGATTGAGAGAATAAAAACCCACATTCTTACATGATTTTAAGACATAAATAACGAGATAACCCTTTTGAATCTTAAACTTGACATTGAATATTGATATCATCTCATTCATTTCGAACCGTTCGAACTTGTTTGTCATTTATCAAAACATGTCAATAAATCACATTTATACAAAAAGAGGTTTGGGTCCAACAATATACCTCTTTTTGATAATGACAAACATATGAATATATCCACAAGAGGAATAAAGAAATAGAAAACTTCAATGTTTGAGTATCAAAACTCAAATAGATTTTAGAGGAGTATTTTTGTAAATAATTTGACATCATTCCCCATAAAAATATGCATCTATACATGACGAACACGAGTATATCCATGTCTGTTCCAAAACATCGTGGTCTCGTTGATAGTGTCATATTCCATTTAGGACGATAAAATTTTGTCCCAAACCCACTCGATTAAACCAGAAGTGGGACCGGGATGACTTAAATTTGCTATCGGCCCGTGCCCACCCTTAGGGCTCATGCAGGATCAAGTCAAGCGTGCCGAATAACAAAAGAATCACCTAATGTGTTTATTACTCCACCCCCACCCCCTTTGGCATATACCATTAGCCAAAAAATGTAAAGCCATAAAAGTATTACTACGTACTTATAAGCAACCAAGATAAAACTTCATAAGTGCAATATATACAAAGTTAGTCCAAGAACATAATACATTACATAATCCACAAAAGTGATGTCCAAAATCACAACTCAAAATAAAATGTCAAAGGTCATAACTAAAGGAAGGGATTGAGAATGGTCTTTTTAATTTTCTTGAAGGGGTTCCCTTTGATGGTAGTGATGGAAAATTGGGTGATGCAAAATCATTTTTTGTGTTTTGAAAAGGTTTCAACAAAGAACAAAAACTATATAAAATATTTTTTTGTTACCCAAGGTAAAAGGATTTAATAAAAGGACTAAAATCTGGGTAAACAATATTTTTAAAGGATTTTTTACAATGGAAAGAATGAGACAATAAAAATCCAGGATCTTACACGATTCTAAGACTTGTAAAATAACGTGATAACTGAGTCTTGAATCTTGAGCTTGACGTTGAATTTTGATATCATCTCATTGACTCTGGATCCTTAAAAATTATTGTCATTTATCAAAACCTATTAAGAATTCACGTTTATACAAAATGAGGTTTGGGCTCATGTAGTCCAACATTGTCCTCACGGCGATAGGGTTTCTTTGCAAAATATTAGTTAGTGATCGTAACAGAAAATCAGTTGTAATTGCTAAGTGCTTACATAAAAGTGCTGTAAAAAAGGCTAAAAATAAGTTGAGATTTGAGAACAGGTTTTTTGTTGAAATGAAGAGGTGCAAAAAGTGAGGTTTGTTTTTCCACATCTCAATCATTTCAAAAATCCACATATATACCCTCACAATGGCTCCCAAGGTACTCTACCTTGAAGGCTATAAACACATGTAATAATCAGATATCACATATCTCTATCACATCAGCTCGTTAGGATACTCTCACATGTTTCTCAATGAGAGGCATTCAAGTAAATAGTTACATTTTGAAAGTTCTGGCAAGTTGCTTCTTTGCAGACGTTTTGAGATGCACCCCAACAGTGTTCAGGTCGAGATGTTAGGATTGACTCACAAACTCATTGCGAGATAAATTATGAACTAATAGATCAGGCCAAATTGTGGCCTTGATACTATGTTGAAATAAAGGAGAGGACTGTTTTTCTATATAGCAATCAAATGATTATGGAACCTATATGTACACGTGCATTAACTCCTAAGGTACTCTGCCTAGAAGGCTAGAATACATCAAATGCCCACTTAGAATAATAGAATTCCTGCACATCTATCACATCAACTCTTTAGTACCCTCCCATGTTTCTCTTTGAGAGGCATTCAACTCAAATATAGCTATGTTTTTTAAGATTTGCTGCAATAACTGAACAGCTGCGTTGTTAGCTGGGAATATACGCTAACACGTTTTTTAATTTTTTTCCTTGCAGTTTACAGGATCTTTACATCTGTTGTTTTCCATGGTTCTCTGTTGCATGTTCTATTCAATATGTTAGCTTTCGTTCCATTGGGATCTGAGTTAGAGAACATTATGGGATCAATCCGCCTTGTCTACATAGTAGTTTTATTGGCTGCAAGCAATGCTGTGATCCATCTTCTTATTGCACTAGCTATAGCTCATAATCCATTTCACTCCTATCCAGATCTAATGAGTGAGTGTGCTATAGGTTTCTCGGGGGTTCTGTTTTCTATGATTGTGATAGAGACAAGTCTAAGTGGAATTCAGAGTAGAAGGTTTGTCACAGACTCACAGTTCTTGATACTTTATTTATTTATCCGATACAATTGTTGTTATGGTTCCTTGATCTTCCTTAAGCTAGTACCATATTTTGCATAATACCTTTCTATATATAGTTGTTACAAAAATATAACAAGGCGTGTCTGTTTTAACAATTAGTTTGGCTGGACAAATGATATCTAGGATATAAGAGTACATTTTTTGGCATAGAATATATAAAGTTTGCACACATTTATGCTCTCCAAGTGCTTACATATTTTCTAATTAAAGTTACTATTTTTTTCAACAGTGTATTTGGACTCTTTAATGTTCCGGCTAAATGGTAAGCCACGCTATTTCATCCGCATTTTGCTGCCTTCCCTAAAGACATATATACACATGTTTTTCCCCTTCTGAAGAATCATGTCTGTCTTCTTAACCACTTTTTAACTGGATTATTATGTGCTAGGTATGCATTCATCTTGCTAGTTGTTTTTCAGCTTCTTATGCCAAATGTGTCATTACTTGGGCACCTATCTGGTATTTTGTCAGGATTTGCATGTATGTTACTTGTGCCTGTTCGGATCTTTCTCTAGTTTCAAGTATCCTTCACAATATGACGTTGCTTATAAGACCTGGCACTATAATCTCTCTCATGTTAAACTTTTTTTCTTTATTTGGCAATATCAGATACTAATGGTTTCTTCAACATTCTAATACCTGATACATCCTGCTTTTCAGCAATTGAATCTTCCTCATGGCTTGTAAGTAAAACTGCCCATCCACCTGGAGGTTAATTAAAATTGACTTTTTCATCTTGACCACTCAATGTTTATGATAGATGGGGGTGGGCTTGCTGCATACACTTTTAGCTGCAATGTCCCATATTGGAAATTCATAAAATAAATGTATTGTTCGTGAAATCATAATAAATATTGACACGAGTTAGGAGGTTTGAAGTACACGCTCATTCAATAATATTATGATTTCAAGTGCTTAGGAGCGGGCCCGTGGGCGGCAGGCCCAATAGCGGGGTCCAAAGGGCAGCAGTCCCTGGTGGGATCTGAAGGGCAGAGGCCACAGCCCCTGATTAGTGTTTCCTTATGGAAATTCATCAGATTTTTGTAAACGCCTTCCAAAAGGTAGACGGAGAGACTGAGGTATTCGAATACTATAATTAGTATTTGACTAGTTGAATACTCAATGTAACTTCGAGCAACTTTTCACAAAACACCGCCAGTATTAGAATACTCCTTGAGTATTCAAATGCTAAAATTCTATAACCGATTCTGGAGAGTCTGTGATGCTTAAGTATTTGAATACAACACGGAGTATTCAAATTTTCAACTGCCAGAAACGATTTTGGCAGGTCTGGGACACCCCAAGTATTCGAATACTTCCCGAGTAGATGTGTTGGTTCGTTCCAACAGATAAGTTTGGTAGGACTTTCTCCATATATGTGGAGGCTTTATGGTATGTTTGATTTACAGAAGATAACGTACTCGTTCTAGAACACTTTTTCTTATCCGATTAAAGAATTTTGGAATACCGCGAAAATTACTTTAATATGAAAGTGTTTTTACGATTTTTAGGCTATATCCCGTTCTATTTTTATACCCAAGTCCTATTTTCCAACATGCTCCCCCCTCATTCCAACCTTTATTGCCTGCCATGTTCATGTCTGTGCTGCTTTTTTTAATTTCTTGATGCAGTCAGCTTGCATGAGGAGACCAAAGTTTATTATGTGCACCGGTAATGTTTCTGCTCACCTTCCATTATATTCAAGTCAAAATGCAACCTCAAGGTATTCTAATTCTGTTTCCTGAGTTTCCTATGTTGTTTTTCTTTGCATTTATGTATTTAGTTCTATTGTACTGTCTACTTTTTGTTTCATGCTAGAAGTGGATTGCACTTTGGAAATATGTGGAGGAACTTCTCATCATTGATGCCACAGAGAGGAAATTCTCTTTCGGCTCCGGTACAAATTTATTGTGTTTTTTTGCCAAGCGTAGAAAGAGTGGCGAAGTGGCCTTAACTTCCTAAAACATGATTAACGATGAGAGTTTGGCATTGGGTCATTGGCTGAAGAAGTCATCTTTTCTGTTTTGTTTGCGTGGTAGTAAGTTAATGGGAATCTGGGAGGAGTATAGATATGCGAATAAGGAATGGTGCATAATTGGATTGATATATGACTCACAAGTTTAAGGCAGAATAAGTTTTAAGGAAAATGTCTGTCCATATTTTAATATAGGTTGCTCTGCCTTGTAGTGTGTTAAGCTCCTCACTGCTGTCATCATAGTTTGTAAGGCGTCGCCTAGGCGGTAAAGGCGCTGTCCCTTGGACGCCTAGTCTGCTTGCCTCGCCCAGAAAACCTTAACGCGTTCAGGCGCTCGCCTAGGCGTCGCCTTACTCTCGCCTTGACGCCTTGGGCCCCTTTAAAATTTTGAAAAGCCCAATTTTTTAGTGCAACCCAATTATTTTGAAAGCCTAATTTAAAATGTTTAAAAATATTTGACTTAAACTTGTGATATGTATGTATGTATGGATGGATGGATGGAGGGAGGGAGGGAGGGAGGCATAGTTGTGAATGGCGCTCGCCATTCTCGCCTAAGGCGCCTATGGCTGTGTGGCGACCATGTGACGCCATCTTCAGACCTGGCGAGGCGTTTTACGCCATTCTCGCCAATGGCGGTCGCCATGGACGCCAGACTCTAAGTCGAAAGGCGTTCGCCATCTACGCCAGACGCAGGTCAAGGGTTTTTTAATTAAAAACCTTGACTTTTTTTTAAAACGCGCTGACCTATATCTTGATCGAAACACTTCATCGATTCAACTGCCTCGCCTCTGCCTCTGCCCTCTCGCCGTCGATCGAATTACTCCCCAGCCGATGCAGCCTCCTGCCCTCCTCAAGTTCTCCTCAGCCGGCGCAGCCCCTCCTCTCTCTCCCGAGTCCGAACAGCGCACATCTTCGTAGACTCAGAGCCGGCACAAGTAAAGTCCTCTTCGCAGGTCACACTCAGACTTTTGTTTTTGTTTTCTACTTTTCTTGTTTTTATTGGAATGGTTATTGTTTCTTTATTGTCTTTATATTCTTAATTTCTTATAGATATAATTTATTGTCTTTATTTTCGCTATTTTCTATTTTTTTGTTTTCTACTTTTCTTATTGTTTTTTTTGTTTTTTGTTTTAACTTTTACAATTAACTCATGTTTTACTTTGATAATTATGTTTGATACAAAGTTAAGACTAAAAGTTTAGACTTAAACAATATATATATATATATATATATATATTCATTTATTTTTTATTTATTTATATAATGTTCGCCATTTGACCGCCCGCCGCTCGCCACGCTTCTCGCCATAAAAAAGAACCTCTCGCCCGCCACTCGCCATTCGCCATTCACAACTATGGTTTATTGATTCGTTATGTTTACTCATTGCATATTTCTAATATTGTGCATTATCAACATCGCAACAATGCATTTATACTAGAACGCAACACATTCTCATACCTAAGTAAAATGCAAATAAATTGACAAAGTGTATAATATACGCATATATATAGTAAAAAATCAAAATGCATAGTTTTACTGCATATTAACAGAATAAAACAAAGACAATGCATTGAGCACAGTTACCTGCTGAATTTAATTTCTTATCTTTCAAAGACAATGCATTCTATAATTGCGCAATCTCACAATAAAGTTAATGCATCTCATGGTGAAATTCTCTTTGCACAAGTATGATGCACAAATTTATCGTAGATTGTGAATTTTCTAAAAATGTTGATATATTTAAAATGTTCAGTGATACATTTAAATATGGGTTAGGCACACAAATGCAAATTTTAAAAGATNGAGGGATGGAGGGAGGGAGGGAGGGAGGTTAATTTGTTATAGAACTAATATGCATTTGCCATTTCACATTCATATTCACAAACTATTTTCTTTGTCTTTAAATGCTTTTTCTGTTGCTTTCCGAGTCTATAGGTAGCAGTTATTGTTCTTAGACAGACCAATTATTAGCTTGTTAAAACTCATTTGTTTAAAATACAGTCCATACAGGATGACAATCGATTCCCGGGAGCTGGAAGGACCCTGGGTTCTGGTCTAAATCGAGCTGTTTCTACTGCAAGTCCTGATTCAAATTTAATGGTTAGTCTGCTAGAGAATAGCAGCAGCCAAGAGCATATGTCTTCCCCAATACTTGATGGACAACAGAGACCTCCACCTGTAAGGTATTAGGAAAGCCTCGTTGCTATCTTTTTCCAGAGTGAAAAATTTCCTTCTAGTGCCTTAACCTCTTTGGTATGTGCTCTGTTTTAATCACGTCTAGTATGCTTGCCTCTCTTGGTGGAAAAGATTAATTTCTAGTTTGCAAGACTGAATGTTATTTTAAAGTATGAGTATATTCTCTTAGAAGTGGAGGCATAGGACACAAGGAATCTTAATTAAAGCGTTTTATAACCTGAAAAGTGTCACTGCTATCTTTTGAAGCTAACAGTCTAATCTATGCAGTTAGCTGACTCTTCTTTTGCCATGTAGCTGATATATTTGGTCTGCTCTTTTTTTCCATAAAAGATGCGAACATTGCGAAGTATTGCTTATTTCATAGATTTATTTGTATTTCAATGCCGCAGAATAATTTGGCTCTGAGTTCTGTTAGTGTATATCTATAATTCAGAAACCATTCCTAACTCAATATTGCTCCAAGTTTCAGATCAGAAGCAGATAATACAGCTACAGCTGCAAGAGTGCAAATTCATCAGGTAGTATATGAAGGAATAAGTTGCGTTGCAAGATAAATTAATAAATACAGTATCTTTCCACCTAAGTATTTCTTAGGAAGATCAGTGTATGTGACTTTATCTCTATACCAAAATAGGGCCGTGCTCCATCAAGGGAAGACATTCAAAAGCTTGTTACGATGGGTTTTGATAAGGTAGACATATCGATCTGATTGCTCTCTTCTTTGGGTGTCAAATAAGGGCTTGGATGTGTTTTCAATCCTTGCAAATAAACGTTTTTTTAGTCCTTGTAAAATTATATACTTCAGTTTACGTTACTCTTATTTTAGTTCATCTCCCTCTACAGCAACCTCCTTTAAACAATAGTCGACGTGACTCATAGAACTACACTTTAAGTAACTTATTGGTGGAGTTAGGGTTAGCCTTGGGTGAAACTAAGCATTCCAATTTTCAATATATGCCACTATGACTCTTGAAATATATTCTCCGTCCCGGATTAATAGTTCTCATTTCCTCTTTGGGACTTCCCAAAAAAATAGTCGTCTTTCCACTTTGGAAAAGTTTGTGACTCATTTTCTCTCCTCTGTATCACTTTCAACAACACAGTTTCATTTTTCTTAAGCTCCGTGCCAAACCAAATGTGGACTATTAGCTAGGGATGGAGGGAGTAGTATTCTGTGAAAAATTGATTTAGGAATGGAATTCTATTAGGTACATCAGTTTTTTTAATTTTTATTTCAAATTGAGGTTGATGATGAGTTGGAGAGGGACTAAAAAGAGGAGAATTTAAATGGCAAGGATGAATTGAAATAAATTTAGAGGAAAAAAACAAAAAAACACTAATTGTGAGGACTAAAAACTTATTTAAGCTTCAAATGAGTTCTTTTATTTTGCTCTCGGTGCCAACAGTTTTTCAAAATAATACTTTTGCTAGACACAAGTTGAAATTGCAATAGCAGCTGCAGATGGAGATTTGAATGTCGCCGTGGAGATACTTATGACTCAAAAGGTAAGTGTCTCAAGGTTTATGGTTCTATTACTATAATCTGGTAATACATAGCACGATTTTTAAGATTATAACACTTTGTATGCCAATTGACAGGAATAGTTTGATGACAAATATGACTGAATCAACTACATCAACTGAGTTCTTCTAATGCCTACAATAGTACCCAAGTGTACCCCTGTTCCCGCCCTGCATTGTCTATATATGCTTTCTTATATTTGTCTTTTGTCGAGTATACTGAATTGAGACATGCCAACTTAGGTTGGAGTAGTCATTCCCCAAACATCTCATCAGCAACCTGGTAATTGGCCTATAGTTGGCTCAACATCTCAAAGGGTTTTAACCCTTTTACATGATGGGGGGGGGGGGGGGGGNCCCCCTCTTTCTGATGACCCCTCGACCACAGTCGTCGGTGACAGCTGCCCCAATCTGCAGCTCAAAAAAAAGTGACCAATCGCACGGTATAACGGGAACTTGGTATATATTGGCTTTGTTTGGGAACAATGTTTGCGTTTTTGGGTAACTTATTAATGGTATATATTATTTTTTAAAATGCTAAATAGCGTTTTCAATACACGGAAATAGTTGTCAACACAGGTAGTCAGGTACATAAGAAATCAATATTGAAGCTTAAAGAAAATGAATCATATTCGATTTTTCTCTCTTTTTTAAGAAATTATTCTTGTTAAATTGATTCTTCTAGAGCTCTAGTAATTTATTTAGCAGTACTCTTAATTAAATCCTATAGTTGGCCCCAAGCATGAAGTGAATTGTGTTGGATTATCTATCATTCACGATCCTATTGATTTGAAAATAGGCGTTCACATGGAGAAGTTAATGTCACAATCTCGAGGTGTTCGGTCATCCAAAAAATTTGTGCAACCCGACTACCCATAGCGACATTTTTTCTTATGAGTGAGTAAAGCAAGCAAGTTTTGCCTCTGAGATGACCGAGATATTAAGTAAGGCATGACCAAGAAATTGACAAGTGTCACTTGTGCTCTTTCTCTCTCTATTCTACATCTTCCAAAGTCTGCATCTCTAAAACCAACGATATTGAAGTTCATGGTTTTAGCAAACCACAATTTGAGATTTGATGGCCTTTTATGCACCAGATTATGTGTTTGACTGCTGAAAGAGGCAACTCTTATGGAGAGGATTGTTGATTGATAGTGGGCACAAAGACAAACAAACAACATAATGTTTAGTCTTTATGGGGTAAGATAAAGAAGACATTTGGTCATACTTTTTCGTCTACGCTTTTTCCCACGCCACCTTTGTCAAGTTTGATGCTTTAACTGCTCATCCCTATAGTGTAGGTTTCGGAGTTTTGAAGATCGAACTTTTTTACGAGCTCTTTGAATATTTGGATTGGCAAATGACAATGTGATAGCACAGTTTCGTTAATGCTTTTCTTGTATTTAGTGTGTTTTCATATTAAAATTAGTTATTATTTATATTAAATTTATTTTTTATATTAAAAAGTATAGTGTTATTTTTCAAAATGCATCGCAAAAATTACTCCCTCTGTCCTAAAACTTTCTACCCAGAGCACTATTCCAACTTCACAGGAGTTTATACTTATTTGTGTTTTTTCATGGCCTATATGATAAAATAAAATATTCTTGTCACCACTTGTTTTGTTGAACTTGTGATGTAGTTTTTAAATATGTATGTTTTATTTTTTATTTCTATACCAATATTTAAATAAAATAGATTGAAAAAACTTGGGATTTTTCTTCGTTTTGCGCAACGGAAAGAAAGTTTTAGGACGGAGGGAGTAATATTTTAGCAATTATTACTCCCTCTGTTCCTATTTAAATTGTCTGTTTGACTTTTTTCTCCGTCCCAAAATAAGTTGCCTGTTAGTTGTTATCGTAAATTTTTAAAAATAATATACATAAACTACCCTTAAAATAAGTCACTCTTCTTCATTTTATGTTCTAATTCATAGTCACCCCTTCTAAAAAATAATGACAATTTCGAAAAATCAATTTTATTTTTTCTTTTCCTTAAATATGCCTAAAAGTCAAAACAGACGATTTAAAACGGGACAGAGAGAGTATGATTTTGGTAGATTTTGAGTTACTTATGAAAGATTTGGAATTCAATTGAGAGTTAAAATTCTATTGAATTGATTTGTATGAAATTGAATTCTCCAATTTCAATTCATTTCAAGCACTACCAATTCCAAATCCACATATGTTTGTGCTATCAAATAGCAGAATTAAAATTGTTGTTTCCAATTTCAATTCCATAGTTTGAATTACGTGTACCAAATGGAGCTTCAGTGTAAACATCTTTGTGTTCTTCACACTTCTATTTCAACACTATTTTATTCTTGCAATTTTAATTCCACAAGTTTTTCCACATTCACGTATAACACATTAACACTATCCACCACCCCATTCCTAATGTGGGCATACATTCTAACACAATATAAATTTACTCATCATTTTACTCATCACAAGTGAACAAAAAATTATTTTTTCCCCTTGTAAGTTTTCTTTGCATCTTGCTTTTTTTTTCTTTCTCACGGCTCTTTTTCTCTTCATTCACATATTCTTCATAAGACTATTTTACATGATCTTAATAGTTGTGTATGACTTTAAACTACATAGCATGCAAAAAAAATTTGCTTATATAAAGAAATCAGTATATAGACTTATGTATATAATACACAACTTTCCTATCAAAGTAATCACACTCACAGTCTCACACGAATTTCCAAGAATCAAATGAGTAATGGCTAAATACTCCCTCCATGTACCTATTCTCGTCTTCATATCTTTCAATAGAAAGTGGAATCAATATTTACTTGGTTACTTCAATTTTTCTACCAAACAACCATGTCACATGTGGTGTTGGACTTTCTTTATCAAACCTTATCTATCAATAGCAATTTGATAAAGACCTTGTTGGCCTATCGCATCAAGCTAACTCTTCCAAATGAGAGATCACATATTGAATCCTCAGTAAAAAAGATAACTCTCGACAGCTTCAATTATTTGAAAAAATATGCATGAACAAATACGATAATTGTAATACTCATTATTGCAAAAAAAAACATCATGAATATTACTTCATTCATCTCAAATTAAATTGCATGTTTCAATTTATGATCTTGAATTGAAATAAATTTTTTTATGCAATTTATTAGAGAATTTGGGCAAAATTAAAAAATAAACTTTATATAATAAAAAAATTAAATAAAAATACTCTACAAAATGAGATGACATGACCCTTATCCTATTAATTGAGTAAAAAAATAGAAAAAAGTCAATGAAATTTGATCATGTAAATATTAAGCAAGCAACTTGGTTTAGAATAGAGGGAGTAACATTTTTCTCCAATGAGACATTTCACATAGAACTAATTCAAGCTTAGTAGCAACTCTAACACCATAATGAGACATTTTTCTAAAGATTGAAAAAATTAGTATTTTTTAATTTTTTGAATGATTCTCCAAAAGACAAGAAAAGCAAAGAAAACCCAATATTTTTTAAAGATACTCAAATAGGTACAAAAAATGGACTAATTTTTGCAGAAACATATATACCAAAAACTAGCAATATTTTTTCTGCACATGACATGAAAATAGAGCATTAGACAACGTGTTGATTCGTCAAAAGCTTTGATACCAAATCTTTGAAACCATATAGTAGGTACTTTGTTTGTACAAGGCAGTTCTTGGATTCAACATATGGCACATCGTTATGTACTCCGACAGGAAGTAGAGAACAACTAACCCAATAAAATTTCACAAACTAGGTTCGAAGATAGGGTGTAGGGTAGACCTTACTCCTACCAAGAAAAGGTAGGGAAGCTGTACCCGAAAGTCTCCCGCTCAAGCGCAAAAAACGAACATAGAATTGTACCATGAATACAACCACTAATGTTACCTTAGGAAGTGCAGCAAAGCATTATGCAAGAATCTCTTGGATCCAATAAAAAACTACAATCCACCTATTGATGCTAAGTGCTTTTGGATTTCTTCTTTTTTGGCTTCCCTGCAGGCGCTGCGATGAACTCTTCCGCGTCAATGTTCTCCTTCGATCTTTGCTGTCCGAACTCCTTTACCTTTTTCTGCAGGTGAGCCACATATAATTGACACATTAGAGATCGACAACAGAAACAAACATTTAAGGACCGTTTGTTTATGTGAAAATTAGAATATGTTTCCTAATATTTTTTGAATGTGTTTGTCACAGCCATATTTTCAAGGAAAACGTTTTCCTAGAAACCACGTTCTGATCCTGAAACTGAAAATAATTTCTCCACGTAAAATATTATCTAGAGAACAATTTTCACATTTTATTTTACCGGAAACTGTTGAAGTATCCCACATCGAAAATTGAAGAGAAAAGTAATCGGTAAATAAGCTCTTGAGATCAACTAAGTAATCAATTGGATTCAATCTTTTAATGTGGTTCAGCCCAAGTGTCTTATAGCCCAATCTAGTTACCCCTACCCCATCCTAAATCCTATCATGGTATCGGAGCTAAGGTCATGTACATTGAGACCGCACCCGCAGTTATATGCACCTCGTGTAAGGGGGCGTGTTGAGTTATACTCATCCCACATTGGTCGTGTACACACTAATATTATGGTGTTTATAATGGCTTGGTTCCTCAACCTCTTGAGTTAACTTTTGAGGTTGAATTGGGCTTAAGTCTACTAATTCACATGGTATCAGAGCCAGTTTTAGCTCACCTCATTTGTTAAGGTGTCCATCTAGAAGTTCAATCCTAGCAGCCCATTAGTCTTTAGCCTAGTTTTCGAAAAAAATAGTCTGCGGCCCATATAACCTGACTATTCGTTTGGAAGTCCATACCCAGCGATTCGTGTTCCTTTAGGCGTTGACACTTTCCATCCTTTCATTTCCTAGGGAGGGAAAGTCCATTTCCAACTGGTCAACCGGTTATATTCAAAATGACCCGGTTGTCCACTTGAGGGGGAGCCTTAAACGATCCCACATCAAAAATTGAAGAGAAAAGTAATCGGCATTTAAATTATTGAGTTGAACTAAGTAATGGATTTGATGTGGTTCGGTCCAAGTGTCTTATAGCCCAATCTAGCGACCCCTACCCCATCCTAAATTTTATCAGAAACATATAGGACCTATGTGCCAAAGATGTTTACATCTTACACCTGTGCTACGACAAGTATATACATACAAATACGTAGTTACCTTCAAAGACTCAGTTACTGCCGCCACATCATTTTTATCATTGCTAGCAACATGAGTGTCCTTTTCCAAAGGCTCCTGCACAGAGATATCAACAAGGATTGAATATATGGTGACAATGGTGTGCCAAAAAATTAGTTTCCAAAAATGCTCCTGGAAGATCAAACCTCAGGCGGAATAAAAGATGCATCCCGTTTTCTCTTATTTTCGAAAACCTTTTCTGCTTGCTTCTCCTGTTTTTCTCTCCATTTCTTTGCTGATTTCTTGTCTTCACTCAGGAAGTACTCACCACTTTCCAGTTGTAAATCAATCTGACTCCATGAGAATTTGAATCACGGGAAAGAAAATAGGTAAAATAAGTAGAAAAAACGCAAATTAATCCTGTGAGAGAGTCCACACTGAAAGCGGTAAATACTATGGAAAAGAAAAAATTTGGGTAAAACTAGGATAAATTTAAAAATATGTTCAAATAAATCAAACTCAATAAATTCCCTTCCAATATTTGTTTAAACACTTTCTTTTTATGTATGTCTTTTATGTGAACACAAATATAAATATGCTCCATTTGTCCCTTTATCCCTCAAAGAACTTTACACTTTCCTTTTCTCGTCCGTCCGAAAATGAAACTTACACTTCCCACATTTCTTTTCAAGGAAAACAATATGTGCTCACAATAATTCTCTTTTCTAAACAAATTCTAACCCCAAAATAATCACTTCAACACTTTTCTTAAACTCTGTGAAATCAAAGTGCCAATTTCTTTTGGGTGATGGAAGAGTATAATTATACATCTATACTTCATCCGTCCTACAAAAACCTTCCTGGTTAATATTCAGATAGCCAAATCAACTTCTTTCTTTACACATTTTTCATTTATCATTTAATAAAATAAAATAGTCACATCACCTTTTGTTTTGTAGAATTTTTATGAAATTTTAAATATATGAAATTTATCTTTGAACTCTACGCAAATTTAAAAATTAATTGAATTGAAAATATCATTCAAGCATCATAAACTAAAACAAGAAATGTTTTGTTTCTTTCCCAAGCAATTTCCATAATTCAAACACCCATAATGTTTTTTAGGGATATTGACTAGATAAGGCTAGGATATGGAAGTTCAATTATGGAAGGCCAAAAGCAGGTAGTCTATAGTTACAACTGACTCAACTGACATTCTAAATGGACAAACAATCTAACCTTGCTAGGAGGCTGCGGAGGAGGAAATGGTGTATAAGCTTTCTTCTCTTTAATCTTAGCTTTCTTTTGTTTGACGTTCTTCCTGAAATGACAGCAAAAAAGAATATGAAAAGAACATTGATAAGCTAATTCATACCCATTAATACACAACACGTTGTATAAGATCAACAAATTCTGTACTTCTTAAACTTCGGAAGAAACCGGTCCCAATTTTCATTTGCCAGTGACGGATCTTTCGCCAGTTCTCTCTTCATCATGAGGATCTATAATGGGGAACATAAAAGAAAAAGATCTATAAATACATCTTTGGCCTAGCTAGATCTTGAAATTCAAAACTTTGGGCCTGCTATAAGTGGATGTTTTGGCCTATTTTATTTAGCTCTATAGAAGTTCATTTGTTACACTATGTTTGAGAAGACAAAACAATGGAGGTAAAGTGTGGAGAGAATGACATTTGGGAAGGATGGAATTAGAGAGACGAAAGTAAGGCTTATTTTGCATCATCTTCTTTCTCTACAAAATGAAAGGAAAGTTTAATACTCTATAATCATTATGATACTTACCTTTTTATCCTAATTTTAAAATCATTAATTCATTTTGTGTATGCTCAAAAGGTTAAACAAGGGAATTTAAACATTGCAGAGTGTAATTTAATTTACCTCTAAATCAATCATTCAAATGATAGAAACAAATTTATTTACTTCCAATGCCATTCACATTTTACCTCAACTCAAGCACATGAGATGATACCAGTAATAAGAAAGAAAAATAAATTATTTCCCTTCTTGTTCTCCTCTCCTATAGAAGACTCCCAAACATAATGTCAAAGTTTTTGTGATTTTATAACTGAATATGGTACCATAAGTTGTGGGCCGAGCAAGCACTAAATCGTCAAGGAAAAAAACCGTACTGCAAAAAATCACATAACATACTAGGACATTCACCTTAATATGATACAATGGATGCATTTTATTTTCTATGCAGTCCTCTACAATTCTCCGCACTTGTTTTAGCCCTTTAAATGAACCCATTGCAGAAACAGTGTTTCCCTGTTCATTTTATCAGCAGAAAGATTAAAAGATACCATAATGCTTTGGAAAATAGATATTCTCAACTCAGCAACAAATGAAACACAACCCTAAATTTCAAAAAATAGAAAACAGAAGAAAACATGGGTGATACACATCAACCCACATGGAAGATATATAAGCTGTAACATGTAATAAAAGCAAACCTGGACAAGAATGTAGCATCCAGTCACAATTTCCAAAGCCTGCATTGAATAAAAACATTTGAACTTTATTTAAGTTAAAAGGGGTTAGAGAGTGTTACATCATGAATACCAGAGAACATTTAAATGCAGAGTCCAAGGTAAGGAAAAACAGTATCATTACAGTAGGCAACTTCATTGGAAAAAAAATCATCAAATAAGGTATATTTCAAATATCAACTTAGAATTTTTAAAGTGGCAAATTTCATGAGTTAACTTAAAAACTTGCAACTATCTCCAATAGTCATATACAATTGATTCCCTTCCAAAATTAGCTGCCGAATTCTCCAAACCTGAATTAGGTATTAAAATTGGGTCCTGCAGACTAGGACAGAGAGGGGTATTATTGCCTACACATAATCCATTATTTTGCCAGTGTTCCACTTATACTTTGTATCATTGTTTCCCTTCTCTTTACTTCATATCCCTCTTTAACAAATCAAGCCAAAAGACTTATTTGCCAATAATGAGAAGCTTATGCATCAATTTGGTCCCATTTGTGGAAGAACAATGTATTATGTATGTGTTTAAAAAAATCTTCCAATTGCTTATTTTTAGTAGCTTTTACAACTTCAGTGTTTAGTAATGAAAGAAAGGCTTAAATAAACACTTTTTAAAGCCAACTAAAACTCATAATCCAAAAGCAAGAAGCTAATTGCAGATTGCTTTTAGATTTTTTTAAAACGCTCTCCCAAACCTCATTAGCCAAAAGTGGTCACCTACCTTTTGCCTTGGATAACTTTTCTAAACCACTCCCACTATAATTGGTGACTCGACATCTTGCCAAATTGATGTTCCTTAAGATCATACGTATTCCAAAATGTCTCAATTAAATATATACATATATAGACATATGTGTTTGCGTGCACATGTGCGTATGTGTGTCTTCTTCTTTCTATGTGTATGAGTGAGAGTGTGTGTGTGTGTTTGTGTGTGTGCGCGGGTGTGAGTGCAGAATTTTGATGGCAAAAAATGCAGGAAGGAAATTAAACCAGTAGTCATGATGTCACAAAAATCAAGACTATAGGATGCGCCTAGCAAACTTGATTTTCTTTGTTAAATTTACTTTTAATAGAATTATACATACCTTCAGAGTAGAAGAATTGGGACCCAAGAGACGTTGCCTCCGCTTAGCAAACTTATCCTGTTAAAATATTAGAGGTGATTGACTAAAAAACAATGGGATACTTCGTCATGAGTGGTATCATACACATACAACATCCAACGAGTCAAATTTCATTTAGATGAGTCAGTACTCCACTCACAATTGAAGTGGCCCAATAAGCAATGAAATCTTTAAAAAAGAAATTACAGCCTGCTTTGAATCAGTTCAGCATTACGTACCTTGCTCCGGGTCAAGTTTCCAATCTTGATTATGTCACATTGCATTTCATCATTCAAAATTTTAATTGCCTAGAAAATAAGAACATTGTTATTGTGATTAAACAAAGGTTGAAACCTGGAAGGCAAACTAAACACAAACCCCCATAAATCAGCCACAATACACTTCATATAATTCAACTAAGTGGCCCCAAGCAAATAAAAGAACATAACGAACCATAATATAGATATAATGACACTCAAACCTGGGGTGCAGGAACACTTCTTGACAGAAGTTTAATAAGATCTCTAGCTTTGACTATAATATATGGATCCCTTGTTTTCATAGTTGTTGAAACTGTCATGGATCCATCAACCTGACCACCCATTAAAAAGATCAGAATGTTACCAAATGACATAACAGATCAATTTTCAGAAGAACAGCTTTTCGCAAGAAAGAAACAGTGCAAAAACAAATACACAACAATTGGCAGTGTCTAGTAAAGGATATTAATGTTTCGATAAATAAATTGTTCGCTTCACTTTCCATGTCAAACTTTGACAAACAATGTATCTTATAATGTCTTGCCAAATATTATTTAAAAAACAATAAACTGAAGTATTTTTCAACATGAATATTATGGTATAAATTTCAGGGAGTATTTTTTAATTCATTATACATTAACTTTGTTGGTAAAAGTTCAGCATGCATAAACAAAACAGACAGTTTAAAAGAACAGAGGGAGTAAACTGCAAGTACTGACAACTCTTGTAAAACGCAATATCAAAGAACAAATTATATATTCCAAAACAGATCCTAGAATAACATGTATGCCCATGGAACTTGAGACAGCTTAGGAACCAATTGGAGTTTATTCACTTAGGTTAGGCATAACATTCTAAAGATAAGGTGTGCAAAACTCACCAAATTCAGCTCGCAAGCTACGCCGTATTCTTTGAGTGCACTTCTGACAACTGGCCAGCATTCTTGCAAGTACTTTTCTGTACAAACCAAGTTCAGTTTCAATCACACAGGACTCAAAATACATACGGAGTAATAAAAAAAATACAGAGTGGAAAATTAAGGAACCACTCACCTCTGTACTGAGGGAACAGGGTCGAGAAAGTGCTCACTTCAAGCATGCCTCCTTCGTTCCATGAAGGGTCGAACTTCTCAACCTTCCAGTGATCGATGCTGGGGTCATCCCACGGCTTTGGCTTGTCGTGCTTCCCCTTGTGCTTCTGCCTCAGGTTCTGACCCTCTTCCACCTCTTTCTCAGTCTCCGCCATCTCTTCTGCGGTAGAGAAGATGAGCAAGAATCCCAAAACGAGAGTATACGTTTATGTGCGCCGCAAACGGTGCGCTCACAGTGTAACAGCGCCGCTAGGGTTTAATGCCTTCGGCAATTTGCCTGCTTCGGAGTTTTCGTTTTCTTTCTTTTCCCAATTGGAGGAGACACCAGATGGTTAGGGACTTATGGAAAAGGGCAGAAAAAGGTTGGTATTTATGAGAATGTCCTCCTAGATCTAACACGTAAGGCGCGTCCGCTCTACTTGAGTGAAATGATGGGAAATGACAGAAAGACCCTTCCAAACAAGAAACAAAACGTCACTGTTTATGACCATTACTTCAAAAATTAAACGGAAATATTAAAATTAACGACCAGCCGTTGGGTTGCCTTTGAAGCGTCACGATGATTTTCGGAAAGGCCAAACGACGTCGTTTGAAGCACCAACCCCTCCTTAATCCCCCGACCAGTCTTCGGAAACGATAAGCCTTCATCAATCGAAACTCTTCTGCTCTTCGTTCTCCATTGCATATTGTCGTCGGATACCTTCAAGAACTGCCACACATCTGTTTGCCATGGAGAACACCGGAGCAAGTTGCAGGTTCCAGTACAAGAGAAGAAGAACTCTCACCCAAACACGAAGGGAGGAGATGGAGAATGAAAACTAGGTATTTTCAAATAATCCTCACCTAAAATTAACTAATTTTGGTTTTATTTTGAACTATTTGGGATTGGTGTCAGATTTCTGCTGAGGTAACTCCATCTGTGGAGGGTGAATCATTCCCGGATGCTTCGGAAATTGAGGTGCATTGCATGTACACTAAAATATAACATTTAAAGTTTATTTTTGTTTTTGAAACATTTGGAAACAGAACAAGTTATTCGACCATGGAAATACTCAATATAATGTTACAGTAATTGGTTACAGTCGAATCTATTTTTTGATTAGTTCTTGATTTTAATTCTAGGTTCCAGCGTTGGATTGCACCATTGATATTGATAAAATACCTGGAATGAAGTTAACCCTGAAATCTTCTTTGGGGGAGTTCCAGAATCTGATGAGCGAAGGACTTGGAGATCATCAAGAAGTCCTTGCTTTGTTTAGGGAGAACACCTCTTTTTCTCATTTTTTGGATGTTGAGTGTATTCCTCCTCCTCTGTTCCTATGGCAACTCATTGCGAGGGAAGCCAAAATAAAGAGGAAAGGAGAGATGTGGTTTGTTGTCAAAGGAGTTTCTGTCAGGTACTCCTTGAGGGAGTTTTCACTCATAAGCGGCTTCAACTGCTCTCACCTTAACGCTGGCTTTGAAAATTCAAAGGAATTAACCTCTACAAAGAATGATTTCATTCGAGCTCACTTTCCTTCTGCAAAGAAGGGAAAGAAATCTGCTTCAGTCACATACAAGATGGTTGTGCAGCGTTTCTTAGACATTTGTAAAGGTTTGGACAGGGAAAAGAAGAAAGAAGGCCAGGAGATGGATGCTGTGAAAATGGCAACACTATTGTTTGTTGTTGTTGTTCTCTTGGGTCCTGCTGATCGCGACAAGTCTGCAATTCTAGATTGGATTCTGGGCATGATTGCACAGTGGACAGCAGTTCTAGATTTCCCATGGGGAACCTGGGCATTTATGGAGTCCTTGGGGTCACTGAGGAAAGACCTAGCTGCTAAGGCCAAATCAATTGGAAGAGGGGCCTCATCAACCATGTACTATACTGGTTTCTTGCTTCCCATTGGGGTAAGGATTTTTTAATTATAATATTTCTTATAATTTTTATTGAAATGTGATCTCATTGAAACTTTCAATATGAAAAGATCCTTTTTCTAGAGAGTTGCTTGGGGACTGGAACAAATATTACAACAAGAAGCCCACAGACATCCCCAGCTAGGCCAAAAATTTGCCTTTAGGGTGAAATTCCAATAAAGAAGAAAATCACCCACACAGAAATGGATGTTTACGTTGGGGACGTGCAGGTATATACATATTATTGGTCAATAAAGATTAAAAATTTAAGGAATTCCAAAAATAAAGTGTCATTGTTTTGGTTGCAAGCTCTACAGAGCATTTTTGTTCCCGACAAGTTTGAGGCTACTGCAGAGTGGTATTTGAACATCCATCCTCTAAAGAGTAGAGACCACAGCACACCCTGAGTTGGATGCATTTGTGGCAAAATTAGAGGGTAGAGGGGAAGTCCACATTCCGGTGGAGGGGAAGAGAAAAGCCCGGAATGTCCCTTCACCAACAAGAGATAATTCTGTAGAGCGTAATGAGCACATCTCCTCTCCCCAAACATCTCAGAGGAGTCAGAGCCTTAGGGAATCTCCTTCTAGAGTCTCCCATTCCAACATCCCAATTCCATCGTCTCCTACCCCTCACCCCACCAAGCCTTCATCCAATTCCTTTCAAGAACTCTTTGATCGAATGTCAAAGAAAATTGATGACATTGCAGAAGAACAACGAAAGAGGTTTGAAGTGCTGGAAAAAAAGTTGATGTTTTGTCAACTTTAATAAATCAAAAGATTGTTAATAAGGTATGTCTAAGCTTTTGAAAGGTCATCCAATAACTTTAATTGATCACAACTGATCTATTCTTATGTAAAAATATGAAGGTGAATGCAACTGAATCAGGAGAAGAAGCAACAAAGACTCCGGTGGAGGTAAGTCGAATACCGTCAAATATATACGAAGCAATCGAATGTATACGAAATGTTCGAAGTTTCTCGAATACAGTCGAAACGTTTTGTTCAGTTTTTAATCTGTAAGATCTTTTAACGTTCAGGTGCCAGAGACGACAATCATGGATGATTGTGAACAGACTGAGGCACGCAATCCTTCACCTGATGATAAGGTATAGGGTTTAATGGAGTCATTTAATTTTGTTTGCATATGTTAAATGAAATCATAAAATCATTTCAGTTCTTCATTCTCATCATTTTCATACTTCATACTCTATAGGTTTCTCCAAGACTCGGTATTCTCCAAATTCTCGGGGAAATAAATCAAGAGCATGAGAATCCACCTTCAACTCTTTCTGATTCTGTTCTAAGTTTGGAGAAGAGAATGATAAAGTTCTAATCTTAACTTACAGCTGCATTGTCCTTTCGAAAATGTTCTAACCACATATTTTTGGACTCCACACCTTTTGTACTTGTTTGTAGCTTGAGTCTACCCATGACACAATGATAACAGATGTTGCTGCTTCAATTGAACCTTTGGATCGGAACTCCTTGTGGAGAAAATAGTAACATTCTTATTTTCATTCATTAATTTTGTATTTCGTAATATGGAAGGATATAATATGATGGATAGATTCATATTTTTGTTCTTGTCTGTAGGCTGAATCTACCCATGAGGTAATGGAAACAGACGATGCTGCTTCTATGAAACCTCTGCAGAACAAGGTAAAATTCTAAATTTCATGCATTCGAAATGCAGTCAATATCTTCGAAGTATTTAGAACATGTTTATTTGCACTCTATTTAATGTAGGTTGTTTCTCCCTAGAAGGAATTGGGAGACGAGGCTGATATTATTGATGCCCATGTGCATGGAAAGGTTTGGTATCTTACTTTAAGTGCTTTCGAATTTGAGTCAAAGATTTCGAAATAATTCGAATTATCTGTAGGTTGAGCCTAGCCATGAGGTCATGGAAACAGACGCTGCTGCTTCTATGAAAACTCTGCAAGACAAGGTAAATTCTAAATTTCATGCATTTGAAATGCAGTCAATATCTTCGAAGTATTTAGAACATGTTTATTTTCACTCTATTTAATGTAGGTTGTTTCTCCTAGAAGGAATTGGGAGACGAGGCTGATACTATTGATGCCCATGTGCATGGAAAGGTTTGGTATCTTACTTCAAGTGCTTTCGAATTGGAGTCGAAGATTTCGAAATAATTCGAATTCACTTTTTTTTATTTTAGAGATTGAAAAAGAAGTTAGCCAGTTTGAAGTCTCCATATATAGCGGAGGGGAGGAAGAAAAAGAAAGCCGATGAACTCTTATCTAAGCCGCCAACTAAAAGAGATCTTTTGGAATTTAAGAGGTTCATCGCAGAAGCAATTAAAACTGACAGCCCTGTACAATGCTACCTCGAGCAGCACAAGGAGCATGAGGAATATGTGAAAACCTGGTGGACTAACCTTATCACTCCAGGTCTTTGGGTAGCGGATACTGTAAGTTGCATTAACCTTTCATTCTTCGTACACAAACAATGCTTATATCTTTCGTTTTCTAATAACATACAATTGTTTGTTAACTAGCAACTGAGTGAGTACCTTTACGTCCTGAGAAGACGTTTATGCAATGA
The DNA here is from genome assembly GCA_900332095.2 of Cuscuta campestris. Lineage (NCBI taxonomy): Eukaryota > Viridiplantae > Streptophyta > Magnoliopsida > Solanales > Convolvulaceae > Cuscuta > Cuscuta campestris. The sequence continues at coordinate 654,115 of OOIL02000813.1, read as the reverse complement.
CGATGGAGACTCTGTCATTGCGCCTTTTGAATTCACAACGTACGTGAACTCTTTTGCGCATGACCCACAATGGCCTGTTTTGTCTGGACCCATTGAAAAGATTGTGGATGGTACATACAGCGAGGAGCAGGAAGCATTTAAAACCAAAGCCTGGAAAAAGAACACTAAGTATGTATATTATTTGAAAGCCACGGGTACACATTGGTTCTGTGTCAAGGCTGACTTTGAGAGGTGCTGCCTCGTCGTGCTTGACTCCCTTTCTGGGATATCTACGAATGAGGACATGCATCGTTTGCTGAAAGATGAACTTAAAGGGTTTTCAAGCATTGCTGGAATTAAAGAAATTGGCAAGCACGGATATGCCACTTGGGATATCGAATTATGCCCAGTACCCCAACAGAATAATTCTGACTGCGGCATCTTCGCGGTAAAAATGTTAGAGTTGGGAGCACAACATAAGGATTTTAAATCTTTGGAGAAGATGACAAAAGAAAAGATGGCCAACATGCGTTTAGAAATTGCTTACTACATATGCAAGGAGTACCATTGTAGAAACAAAAAATAAATTCTGTGGTAGATAAATATATTATTAATAAAATTATGGTGGATACATATGATTTCATGGAATAGCATATATTATTACATATATTATTAACAGTATTATTAATTATGTGGTGGATACATATGATTGCATGCAATTGCATGGAGTTGCATGTAAACACGAGTAACTAATATTACGGGATTACATTCTAAAACTTGTTCATATAAAATTACATAAAAATCAATAATTCCATGAAATTAGCTCGGACCAATCTTTGAGTAATTTCTTTTTGATCCCTTCAATATTTCGGTCTCTACACAAGCTGCTAGAACTGTTAGCATTCCCCTAGATCTGGAGATTGGGTTTGGCTTGCATTTATAATGTCCGTTTGTTCGATCAGACAACACTATGCCTCTACTGCAGCACGCATGCACAGTTCGTCATCATGTGCTGCAGTAGAGGGATGCGTTATATGATCGAAAAAACCATTACAACCGTATTATCTGATCGAAAAAACCATTACGACAGTTAGAGAAAAACAACGTACTTGAAATATCCATTTCTATCAATCAATGAAAGAAAGGTAAGAAATTCTAATGTGGGTAAAGAAACAGGATTGTAAGATATGGAATACATTGATGAAGAATACTAAGCGTGTAGATAATGAAAACAGGGTAAGTGCAATTTGAAATTAATTCGATCACATAGAAAGTATTTCGACCTTTCTTCGAATACAATTAAATGCAATCAGTATTATTCAAGTCATTCGTCGTAGATGTGTCTTTACGAGGTCTCTTTGCGCATGTCCCTACTGTATGCCATTTTCCTTGGCAACCAGAACATGTGAATTTATATTTTTTTCGTGCCTCGCCGTCCGATGGAAATCTCTTCGTTGTTGGCCTTCCTCTTTGCTTGTACAATATAGGGGGTTTGACTTCTATGAGCTCCATTCCATCGGTATCCCAGTCATCTTCATGTGGCACGAGGTAGATTGTTTCCGCGTATGCGATATACATGTATTCCTTTGTGTAGAATTTACTACACACGCTATAACAATCTATGCATGTGCGTTCTGAACAAGCGAGTGCATGCACGCAAGGTATCTTATCCTTGTCAAACACTTGGCAGGTGCAAGTCTTATTTGAAAGGTGAACGAAATGGTCAGAGTGCACTCCCTTGACTTCAAACTCGTATTGATTCAACTGATGACACTCCCAGCGCAAGGCAGTGTTGAATCTCTTGCGCATTTGAGCTTCAATAGCTGGGGTAACAGGGGGATTTGACTCATCGAGAGACCTTAACTCTTGTTGCCTTTTTCCACGCCACCTTGAAGTCATGTTCTGGACTGCTTTTAAAAGTGCAACAATAAGAAGTTCCCTGGCCTCCCTCAACACGCTATTGATTGATTCGACGCCATTTGTTGTCATGATTTGGTTCCGGTTTATTTCAAAATACGCCCTGGCCCATCTTTTCTTTGGGATCTTGTCAATGTAATTGCCAGCAGTTGGGTACCTTGCTTTCAAGTCGCCATACAACCTCTTGAATGACCGTTTGGTGTATGCATTTGCAAGGTCCTCAAAAAGTTTATCCAACCCCTTTTTGCACAACTTTGGAAAACGCTTCCTCAAATTACAAGTGATGTGATACCTACACAATCCATGATCCGCAGCCGAATAGTGCTTTCTTATCCCATTTCGAATGCTAATGTGTCTGTCCGAAATGAACACCAAGTCTCCGGAATCAGGAATTAACTTCCTTAAATGGCCAAAAAACCAAGAGTATGAGTCGTTGTTTTCAGAGTCCATATATAGGATATTGGTGAAAGTCACCATCTTGAGCCGTTGCAATGAGTAAAACACCCTTATAGGATGTCTTAAGAAAAGTTCCGTCAACGCGATGACATGCCTCATTGCTTGAAATCCAGAAATACATGCATGAAATGCTATGAATACATACTTGAAAGCACCCCCCCCTCATCAAGTTCTAGGTGGGTTGTTATAAGATCATTATTTGCTTTCTTCAACATGTGCAAGTATAATGTTAGCTTTTCGTAACTAGTCTCGGGCATCCCAAACATGGCTTCATTTGCGAACTTCCAACTCCACTAAGCCTTTGCATATGTGATTGGCATGCTCTTGTTTTTAATGAAAGTCATGATGTTTTTGGGCCTAATTAAATCATCCGTACCATCAAAATTCTCTAAAATTAAATCTGACACATATCTCGAAGTTGTTTGGCTGTGTGTTCGGCTACGGTCACCAACTGTACAAATATGTTTCCCGTTGTATTTTTTAAATCGCTTAGCTCTACACAAAAAATGCTACCTACGGTAGTAGTAGGTTCTCGTAAACAGTGAGAACGTAAAGTTGTGTATGGAGAAGAACAGCGAGAAGTGTCAGAAACAAAGTTTTACAGGAACATACCTTTGTAGTCGGTAGAAGAAGAAGTTGAGAGAAAACAGTCGTTTGTCAAGTCCGATGGCCAAATCCGACCCGTCTTCAAAGCCACCATCCAATGTCACGTCTACCTCATTACCAAAAGACATATCAAAAGAAGGATCATCCCTCCGAATAAAGCATTCGTCCTCATTTAACTCATCATTATCACCACCCATATAATCATCTTCATCCACTTGAGCAGTTGTTGGGCTCTTCACAAGAGTGGCATTAGACTCAACGAATTGAGGATTTTGATCACACCTCCCTGCATTTTTCTGAAAAACAATACCTTCATGATCACGCCCAGATTCTTGATCAGCAACAATCATACAATTGAAGAAGTCATCCTGGACGCAATCAATCAGGGGAACGAAGGGGTCAATTGCTGATTGCAATCCCAAGAGTTCTTCTTCTTCACGTTCAACTGGAACCATCTCAACATGCAAGGCTATAAAGTTTTGCTTTAATTCCAAAAGAAATACATGTAGTGTTTCACTTGAATCGATGGAAAAGGGTGGCATATTTTTTTCAAGCCGTTGAATTTAAAATGTAATTTTTGGCCTTTGATTTTTCATATCACAACCAAGCTTTTGAATAATGGCTTTCAAAAAGGCATCAAAGTCCAAATTAGCAACATCCCAAAACAACGAAGTTATATTCTTGCCGGATCCACTGTAAACATAATGCCCTTCGTGATCTGTGGTCCACTTTACACCATAAACAACATATAATATAACAGGATCTGTACCCATCTGCAATTGAAAAACATAAACAACATATAAACAACATAAAATATCACATTTAAGTGTATTCGAAATTCGTCAAAAGAACGTCGAATAGTCGAGACCAATCGAAATAACTTCAAATATTTGAAAACATCATAATCATATCCAAATATTCCCTAAATGTTCGTATGGATATCAAAATGTTTTCGCAGACTATATTCGAATAGGGTTTATCTCGGAGTAGGGTTTATTTCTATCTTAGATATGTAGGGTTTACCATAAGATATGTAGAATCATAACACAATTGGCTCAATTAGAGTTTTCCGTGAAAATTTACTCCTCCGTAACTCTTTAGTGTAAAGAAAAATTAAGCTTTGTAATCAAATTTGGGGTATCGGAAATTAGGGTTTACCGTAATCTCTTTATGCTCTTTTTTCCTCCTTCTACGCTACGCAATAGCTTCTAAACGCGTTCCTAAATCTTATCGTTTTGCTCTACTGTCAATTACGTTGCCGATTTGCAGAGCAAATGTGTAGTGTGCGTCCAATTGAGGAGCTGGAGGGGAAAACAGAAATAGTTGAATTCGGGCCGGGTCAAAAAGGGGGGAAATCGTAAAACGACTGTGGAGCGTAATTAGATTCTTTCGAAAATAACTTTCGAAGAATAGGGGTAATTTAGGAATTTCACATGGTATTTTTTCGTGCTTTTAAGTGAGGGTAGATAGAGAGTAGTCTCATAATATCAAACCTTTTTTGGACATTTTTATAAGAGAAACCTTTTTTTAGGGCACTCTTATAAAGCGCCCACTTAACGGATACAAATAGACGGAAATTGTTAAAAAATGAGAGAAAATTCAAAGAATTTTAGAGAGATAATGGCCATGTTTGGTAAATGGCGGTTCACCCAACATTTGGCATCTTTGACCATAAACAATGGATTGGACTAGTCAAACTGCCAAATAAACTGTATAGATAATGGCTTTTGAAATTGACATTTAGAACCGAACAACCAAAAATTGAAATGCCAACCCCAGAAGCATTTCATTTAGCAATTCACCCCCTTTTCCGTTTCTTACCCTATTTTCGGTGTTGCGTCTCTCTGCGATCCTCACGGCACCAGAAGTTTTCATGACTTTCTCCCTGCAATTTCCTGATTAGTCGAGAGCTTGTCTGATTTTTGGTCAAATTATTTAAAAATACAAACACAAAAAGATCGTGTTTAATATCATTAATTATATTAAAAATATTATAAATTATCATTTTAAAAATTTAAACTAATCAAACTAAATTATAGCAGTGTGAGTTACCATTTTACACAAGTGAGCTCTAATAATTTACAGTCTATAAAAGGATATAAAGAAATAGAATAAGAACACATTTACTCATTGACTTCACACTGATTTATTAATTTAGAACGTTATAATACTTTATCTTTTATATACAATTTTGTTACTTCAATCTTTGAAAGAACGACATGTGTCAACATTTCAATACGTATTTTCATACTTCCAATATATTGATTTTATGATTTTATTTTATTGCTATACAATTTATGGTTTATATTCCGTATATTATTTATGATTTAAATTGAAGAATATAACATTTATATTTATCTATTATTATATGATATTTTAGTTAAATTATAGTTAACAATTGATATAAAAAATGTTACCAAAATATACTATGTTTACACTAACATTCTTTATGATTTTAACAATATTTAGTAAATTTAATTTTGGAAAAGAGATAATCGCTTTCATTAGAATACATTTTTCTAATTTTATACTTTTTCACAACATTTATAATAAAACTATCAATTAGTAAATGAGATTTCTTTCCTCAAAAACAGATACTTTCATAACCTCTAAAAAAATATATTTTTATGACATGCTTAAATGAATTTAGTTTTGATTTATTTATTTAAATATTGATATAAATATTGATATAAATATTGATTTATTCATTAAAATATTCATATTTTTGAATTCGTGATATGAAGAATCTCAATTTCTAATATGAAGAATCTCAATAACTATTAAATGTATATTTTTAATAGTTTATCTTATAGTAACTATAAGTTTCTGGTGTGAATGATCTCAATCTTAGGCAATCACATAGCATACTTTTTATAGTTATGAGACATATATTTATGATACATACAAAGAGATTGATATGCCTCCAAGAAGAACAAGATTTTTGAGATTATGAGCAAATTTGTGTTGATAACGTGTTAAAAATGAGAGAAAAACTCAGAGAATTTTAGGGAGATAATATTTCAATTTCTTCTTCTCTTGGTACTTCTTCTTTTTCTTCTTAATAGTGTTGATGCCTCCCGATAGATATGACGACGACTTTTGTAATTGAAAAAGAGAAATTATGTTGGTCGCGGTAGTAGTAGTAGATGGATGAGGCGGGCGAAGAAGACGACATTGATTTTGCAGCATTCAAATGTGATCCCAACTCTTCTAGCTTGGGTATGTTGGGAAAACTTGCTTTAGTTTAACTCCACTTTATGCTTGTAAGAGCACACATATAGTTATCCGGAAATGTGCAAATTGCAGAGTCAATAACAAATCATATTTCTTTTCTTGGAGTATTTATTCACTTTTGACTTTTTTGGTCAAAATTAGTAAACTTTGAGTCTTTTGTGCCAAATTAAACAAAAATGATATCAGATATTGATACAAAAATAGTTTTATTAGATTTATTATATGCAATACTTTCAAAATAGTATTTTATCTAATTAATATACAATATACATTTTATTTAATTACATGTCTCGTTGAAAACGATTGACTGAAAAAGTCAAAACTGGACAAATATTCTAGGACGGAGGTAGTAATTATTTTGAATCATGGTTCATTAATTCATAATCATCATTTAAATCAGGATAATCAAATGAACATATCTATTCACAATTTCATTCTTATAGTTTATTCATTCAATACCATATTTTATTATTTCGTCAGAATAAGATTGTTATCATCATGTTTACACGGTCATCCATTTAATCGTCATAATCAATATTTAATCAGTGGCGTTTCATTATGGTTTATCCATTGTAATAATCATTCAATTCAAAATATCCATCAAAGTTTGATCATAATCAATATTCAACAATAGTCATCCTAATATTCATTTAACAAATAGCGGTCTAGCGTTGAGTGTTAACACCCTAGCTCACCATCACGCATCACATAAGATTTTATTTGTTAAAAACATTAAATTTATTTCCATAAATCATATTTACATTGATCATAATTGATTGGTACCAAAAATAGGATTTTAGAGCTCAAAATTAACATTTTCAGAATTATTTTCGGATCAACAAGTTTGGGGGATCGATTCAGCACTTAAGATCGATCCACACTAGAAGAAAATACTCCCAGGTGATCGATCCTGTAGGGTGGATCGACCCACTCTACTGGTTTTTTTATCATTGTTCATCTTCTTCTTCGTTCGGCCAATTTTTCTCCAGCTCTATTTTTCGTCACCAGACTTCAATTAAACTATATAGAAATGTTCTCCAAGGTTCATAGATCATTTTAGAATCATTAAAACATATTTTTAACATCAAATTCAAGGTTTATGATTCTTGGTTCTTCAAACATGTCAAACACAAAACTCAACTAAATGACCGTTTATGAACGTAAAAACAACCTATATGAACATTCTAATCTTTAGATATATCTACGGGCTTACCTTGAAGGTAAATGAAGGTTTTGAATATTTTCCGGCGAAACTTCCGTCAAAGATTGTGGCTTGCTCCGGCGACTTCACACCAAATTGACAGCACAACTTCGTTCTCCACACTCACAACTTTCTCTCCGAGTTTATTTGAAGGAGAATGGTGAAGGAATGAGGGAGTTAGATTCTCCTTTTATAGGGAAGATGAAGAAGAAGGAAACAAAGTCTGAGTAGATGCTGCGTAGGAACTTCACGTTCTTCTTTCGGCGATAGTGCGACTTAAGGAGACTCAGTACGTTACTCTCTGATTGGGACTAATTTTTGGTCCAGTCGGGGTACACTTTTCGGTCCAACTTTCTCCGAATTGAAATCCGTTTGCACCGTTGCGATCAGACAGTCGAACTCTATCCAACGATATAATTTTTATATTCATTTGTTATACTTTTCCCGACACCACATTTTTGGGTGTTTGACCTTAACAGAGTCAAAATTGGTTTAATTGACCTTTCTCATAAAAGGTTCTCTCATTTAATTCATATNACGTTACTCTCTGATTGGGACTAATTTTTGGTCCAGTCGGGGTACACTTTTCGGTCCAACTTTCTCCGAATTGAAATCCGTTTGCACCGTTGCGATCAGACAGTCGAACTCTATCCAACGATATAATTTTTATATTCATTTGTTATACTTTTCCCGACACCACATTTTTGGGTGTTTGACCTTAACAGAGTCAAAATTGGTTTAATTGACCTTTCTCATAAAAGGTTCTCTCATTTAATTCATATAAATTATTCTCATGATTTATTTCAACAAATCATTTCAATATTTACATTCTAAACAAATTCTTTATTTACTCTTGATTTGGGTCTGTACTCAGGTTCTCAATCAAGACCACACAAATAGTTCACATATTGAATTTATCTCTATGAGACTTATCCAGATTTTGATATAAGATGTCAAAACAAATTTCTTATCGGCCCAAAGCCCAACAATAATTTATTTTAATCAAAACAAATTTGATTAATTGATTATTTATTCATTAATAATTCTAGGGTATATTTTGGGGCGTTACATTTTCCTTGTCCTGAAGAGCTGTCAGTTTTTCATTACCTATATTATAAGATGATTGAGCTTCTTTTGTAGCCTTGACGAAGTTCAACATTTTATGTTCTTGAACAGTGTGTTCAGTATAACCCAGACTAGTTTTGTTCTTAGGATTATTGAAAATCTCTTCCTGTTTCTCAAGAACTTCTGCTCCAGCAATCTTCATCCATTTTCGAATGTCTTTGAGTTGATTAACTTCAAATCTCAAATCTAATTTTTCTCTTTCCATTTCCCGAAGCTTGATCTTTGATTCTGTATGTTTTTGCTTGAGAGAATTGATATCAGAAATCAACCCATTCTTTTCTGCAATATTTCTTCTATTCATCATCAAGAGTTCAGTCCATTTCTCCTGTAGATCAGTCAGTTGTTTTGCAAGACTATCTTCATCCTCTAGTATGACTTGAGAGGTGAAAGCACAATTTTTCACCATCTTCCAGGTAATCTTCGGTTTCCTCATCACTCCAGGTGGCTGAGAAGGCATGTCACTTCTTTTTCTGGTTGTTTGCACATTCTGTCTGGATGTGTCCGAAGCCACCACACTCAAAGCATTGCGGTCCTTCTTTATGCTATTATCTGGTGCTAGAAGCTTGTACTCTCTGACCTTTGTCTCTTTGATAAATATTTTGTTAGCAAGATAATGTAAATGATCAGTATATGACTTGGTACCTTATGACCAAATAGTTCCACACCAATTTTACAAAACTTTAATAATTTTTAGTGATCTCACAACAATTGAGTATACTCGATATTTTATCTATAGAAGCACATTTCTAATCCTTTTCATTGAAAACTCTTTGTTTCAAAGATGTCTTGTTTTTCAATCTCTTTAGGTGATCTAGTGTTATTTAACCATTGATAAAATTTGGGATTCCACAAATTTGGATGCAAATCATTTCATGATAGTAGACTAAAATAAGATTAAAGTAAGAGGAATATTTTTTTATAGAGGGAACACTATATATCTTAAAAATATATTAGTATTAAAATATAAAACATAAAATCATCATGAGAACATGTATGTTGTACTCCCTCTGTTTCCTTAAAGGCTTTCTATTTTGACTATCTGGTAAAATAAGGATGGCAAAATATGGGGAAGACTTTACCAATATACCCCCACTTGCATGTTAGGATTAAGGGCAAAGGAAAAAAAGAGAAAAGGAATCATTAATGAGAGTGGATTGTCATGAATAGTGAAAGCAATTAATGCTCTCCACCCATGTTCACATCTTTTACACAGCAAGTACAATTATGAGGGAGGGAAATTGCAATAATATGTTTGGGAAAATTTTAAAAATCCCTCCAAATATTTCAATGAAGCTCTAATTCTTCAAAGATAAATATCCTAACAAACCAACATTAAAGGAATATTCTTTTTCTTCGAAAAATGGCCATGCCTTAAATGCAATTCACTTCCTTCCATTAGCATTAATGGCAACACATGCATTTCCTACTTCCTCAACCACTGGAACATCTAATTCCACACCTCTTTCAGTTGTCAATGCTGATTCCGCAGATGTGTTATTGCCCCCACTCGTGGATGTTTCTTTCGAAGCTTTCAACACCCTTGAAACAAAAAACTCAATGTGTATATCTTGTGTGCAAGAAGAAATGAAAAGATGCACAAAATAATTAAAGCAATTCTACAAAAATTCAAGTACGGCAAACTTTAGCATGGGTCAATCAAGACATGCGCTAAGGACTTCAACATTCTAGATCGTTGGGTTTGAGTGCTATGGAGAGTTGCCAAATCTCAATTGGTAAGGGGTGAACCTGTGGATGTTTAATGCAGGTGGCATGGTACCTCCAAAAAAAAGATTCAATGTGGACTTATCAAAGATTGTTGTTATTCCATTTCACTAGTGGCAAACCTTACGTACTTTTAGCCACTGCTTGAATGTGTCCACTCCTACAACACATAGGTGGCTGAAGAAGAAAAAGATAAGAAGACACTCAAATGCCATAAAACCTCATATATGCGAAAAAGGTAATTTAAAAAGGTTTAGGTAATGTTTAGCTCTTATTTCTCCCACATCACTACCAAAAAACCCCACATTCCATCATTGTTATGATTACATACATATTGATGAGAATTGGTTTGACTTGAGCAAGGCCAAAAAAACATTCTACACATTTCCTAATGAGGCAAACCCCTACATAACCATACCGTCCAAAACCCACCTTCCCAAGATTATATTTTTGGCTGCTGTAGGGCGTCCCAGGTTTGGAGATGATGGTGAAGTATCGTGAGATGAAAAAATAGGCATATTTCCATTCACATATGAGGAAGCTGCTAAAAGGACAAGCAAGAATAGGCTTGCGGGTACCATGGAAACCAAGCCAATACCAAAAATCACAAGAGATGTGATGAGAAATATGATTGTACACCAATTACTACTAGCAATAAGGGGAAAATGGCCATGGAGAAGTAAGCATGTACTCATACAACAGGATAATGCTAAACCACATGTTGATATTAATGACTTAGTCTTTGTTTGTGCTGCACAAGAAGGTGGTTGGGACATCCAGTTCCAATTTCAGCCCCTAAATAGTCCAAATTTAAATGTTCTTGACCTTGGGTTCTTTAGGGAAATAGATGTAATTCAAAATAAGAGTGCACCCAGGTCATTGGGGGAGTTGATCAATACTGTTACAACATCTTTTGACCAACTCACAGCATAGACCTTAAAAATGTCTTCTTAACATATCAGGGGGTCATGGGTGATTTCTTGAGGCACAAAGGAGGAAATGATTTTAAAACACCTCATATTGGGAAAGTAAGGCTGGCTAGGGAAGGAATTCTACCAGAGAATATAGGAGTCAGTATTGAAGTGTATGAAGATATTGTCCACTTCTCACATCTCAACATGTAAGAGAGAAAGTGTAGTTCTTTTGTGTATAATATTTTTGTTTATACATCTGGTGTACGAGTGCACAATATTTTTGTTTTTTGGTGCAAGTGTAGTCCAGATATATACATCTTGTAATTATGTAGTGCTAGATCTCATCTGTAAAACTGACAATGAATCATTACACAAGCTTCTTTGTTTTCATATTCTACTTTTATCACAAGAACACAATATATAGGGACAAACTTCCATAGAGAATATAGAAATAAAAAGACATTCTACTTCCATCACAGGCAGAGAAAGGGACCATCATATTTAGGGAGTCAGTGTTATGGACAAACTGCCTGAGGCAACATATATAGAAATAAAAAGGCATTCTACTTCCATCACAGGTAGAGAAAGGGACCATCATATTTAGGGAGTTAATGTTAGGGACAAACTGCCTTGGAGAACATAGAAATAAAAAGACATTTTACTTCTATCATAGGCAGAGAAAGGGACTATCATATTTAGGGAGTCAATGTTAGGGATAAACTGCGTCAAACAACATAGAACATAGAAAATAAACACATTCTACGTCCATCACAGGCAGAGAAAATGACTTTATTTCTTAGGGAGTCAATGCTTAGGGACAAACTACCACAAAGAACATAGATTAAAAAGACATTCTACTTCCATCATAGGCATAGATTATACACTTAGGCGGTGAGCAAGTATAGATTAAATGCCTAAAAAAACATGCACAAATACATTTCAAGTTCAATCAGAGACACACATACACCTTTACAGCATCACACACATGACACATTGAACACCGAAGGTCTTACCTAACACGTCACCGTAATTGAGTATTGTGAGCCTCCAAACCAATAGGGGTGGCATTACAACCTAACAACTCTCACAATATTTTTAAGATAATCTTTGGTTTGCATCATAAGTTTACCCAAAAACCGCATAGAAAATCAACATGCAAGCACTTATACACAAAGTATAAAGGACAGAGGATTGAAGGACTTCCTATTTGCTCAGCAAAGAAAATATCTATATCCAAGGTCATTTCCCGAATATCATTAGTGGTAAATGAGGACTCAACATCGGATGAACCTTCTTCTAGATCTGACCCCACTCAACTCCATTCGGCAGATGGTCACCCCAAGGTAATTTTTCTAGTAGTTCTATGACGTATCGGTGTCAGATGAATATGATGGAAGCACATCTACATTAAGCTTGAAGGAAGCATCAGAAAGTTTCTACCTGCCCAACAATGACTGGCATCTTCCAGTACGATGAGGGTGTTCCTCATCGATATTAGATAGTAAGCAAAATGAGGTCATGCTCGGATTTGGAGAAGAAGAGAGGTAAGTGAGGATAAGCGTGAGAGAAGAGAGAGAATCTCCAAGTGTATGGTTATACGAAAAGGTTGTCAGGTGGAACGTTGGAGAGGAGTAAATTAGGGTTGGGAGTATTTTAGGGATTATAAGTGGAAGTGGAAGTATTTTTATAGAAAACAAAACAATGAAAGAGGAATGATTTTTAGGAACTGAGGGAGTATTATATTATGGACATACTCTTCAATGTAAAACACTTTGAAGGTAATCAATATACACATGCATATAAAAAGAACGATGCAAATGATTAAATGATATCACAGACTTTTAAGAAATACAAATTGCCTATAACTACAACTACGGAGTATAATATTTTACATTTACATGTTCGTTCATCAAGACCATTTCAATGGAGTTTGTTGTCCTCTCATCGCCAAATGCAGCCACCCATATAAATGCAGGTAATGTATACAGTTTTTTACTGTATTTAATTAGTACAATTTTTTTAACTTTTCATTGAGAACATAAAGTTCCTATTAGCTGACCCTTCAAATCAAAATATAGGGAAAAAATGAATACAAAACATGCCACCATTTGATTTAATTAGTACAGAGCATTGTTTTTTCATAAAGCACACACATGGTGCCGATTGGGTTTTTTGCAATATCGTTTACGCTTTTGATAAAACACATTCAAATTTAATCATAAAACTTTTTAAAAAAATTACTAAGTTGGTTTATAATAAAAGGAGGAGATAAGGGGAGAAGAAGGTTGGACTGAAAAAGAAAAAACAGAATACGTATAGAACATAAGGAGGCGGGGGGAGGGGGGGGGATAAGCCTTAGAAAAACATAAAACCGATGATCCAAACATTGTTTTTAGCTGATTGACCAATATAGTCATATATAGTCGATCAAGAGAGCCAGCAAAAAACATTTTTCTAAACATGGCCATAATCACTTAGCTTATTATGACTTATGAGGTATGTAGTGGATGGGTAACACATTTTGTCGTCTTTGAAATAAGGGACGACTAGGCAATATATAGACATTCAATTGGCGTATGAAGCACTTATTAAAAATGAACTGATTAACCACAAGAGTCACAATGGCAAGCCACCGGGGCAAAAGCACAAGTGCCACTAGGCTTGTTTGGGAGGTTGCATTTGAGGGCGTAACAACATGGAACATCGGAGCAAGTGCTCCGGTCTGTCGGCGACCGGCAACATGTGCACGTTTGGCATGTCCCAAATGGCGCAAGTCTCCTCCGCTCCCCATAGTCGTCGTCACCCCCCACTGCATGCCTCATCATCAACTCCATCGCCGGCGGTGTCACTGGCACTAGTGCTCCTTCTTCTCCCCCACATCCTGATCCTAATTTAATAAAAAGTGTAAAATTATTGTCCCAATAATTAATTAGACACATGAGGCCTGTTTGGGAATAGCTTTAGTGATTAGCGTTAACGTTTTGAAAAGGCTATCTACGGGCAGCGTTTAACGTTAGCATTTTCAAAGTAATCTGCACCGTAAAAATTTTATCCAAAGCGCTAACGCTAATCTCTAACGCTATTCCCAAACAGGTCCATAATTCACATCACTTAGACACTTGCTAATACTCTTGGGACATGAAGGAGTGACACACGAAATCAGGTGATACACAAAATCACAAAAAGTAAGATTTTAGGGTTTATATTGTTGTTAAAAAGTAAGTTTAAGTAACAATGAAAATCAACCACACAAATATAACCAAATAAGACATGAGATACAAATATAATATCATACGGATAAAAAATGGAAAATTATATAGAAATAATGAGACACATTAAAACTGTGCGTGTGTGTGAGAAACTGGTGCACACTTGAGGTATAATAACTTGGGTACCCCTATCAAACTCCTTCATTTTTTGTTTTTTCCTAAACACTTTCACTTTCTATTAAAAACCACTTTTACCATATTTTTTCTTATCATACCTATCACATCATACTTTTTGTACTAATAATCAATCCATCGCATCTTACTTTTTTACCCATCGCATCAAGGGTAAAATTAGAAAGTCAACAACAATTTACACTTCTTAATTATCCTAAGAATCAAAATATGAACCATTTTATAAAACGGAGAGAGTAAGATTAAGGTACAATGAAAGTGACCGACACAAATATAACCAAATAAGATACATAGTATGAGATAAAAATAATATCAAATGAATTAAAAAAATGTAAAAAGTGACATAAATAGTGAGAAGATTCAATTGGGCACACTCATTTTATGGACTTTAATGTATAAACACAATGGATCAATTGGGCTCTTTGAAAAAATAAAGATCACTCGAAGTGTGAGAAGATTCACATTTCACATGTTACGTTTACACGCATGTTTTCTGTCTTTTAAAGAAATTCCAATCACAGGTTCACTATTATTTTCCTTCAATTTTGATAAAATATAATTAAATCGTAACTTTCGGAATAAATTAAATCTAATGAAGTGTCTTTCAAAAAAAAAAAAAACTAACTAATGAAGTGAGTGATGAAATCTCTCTTGATCTTCAACATTTCTGGGTCTCCAACCGTGTACATACGCGTACGGTGTGCCGTGTGCGTGCGGGTGCATTGCATCAAAATGAAGACACAGAAAGAGATATATAGTGTATGTGCTCATTCTATATATATGCGTAGTGTAAACGTAACAGCAAATATATACTCGCCTGCAAAAAGTACCAAAGGGAAGATGAAAAGCACCAACAAGGTAGACATCTCAGGTAGTTAAATTACTCCGTATAATTCATGGTCTTTATCCAATCTATATAAATGTTGACAAATATCTACAGTTATATAAACTATTCCATTTTGACTTTGATCCAAAATAAGAAAAAAATATTTTTGGTTGACTTTTTAATTTTGCCTCAGATGTGATGGGTAAACGTAAGATGTGATAGTTTGGTTATTAGTGAAGAGGTATGATGTGATAGATAAAGTATGAAAAAGAACGGGTAAAAGTGGTTTTTTAATAGAAAATGAAAGTATTTTAGGGAATTTGAAATAAATGAAAGAGGAAGAGTTTAATCGAACGGAGGGAGTAATGAACTAAATTTCATAATTCTTCGTATGTTAAAAGGAGTTTTCCATATTTAGTTATATCTATAATTAAATATTACCCTGGTGATCCTTTTTTATAAATTTTTTTCCACAAATGATACAAATGTTGTTTCACAATGATCATATATCTTTTTGCGATACACAATTTCAAAGGCCACTCATAATGCATTGTTTGTTAATTCCAGTAGCTTTCTACTACAATCATATTCTACAGATGTGGTCTTTCGTCAGAATTCTAGTTTAAAGTTATAGTTATTGTTTTTTTTGAAACAATAGTTATAGTTATTGTTGTTGTGTTGTCCATCAAACCGACATCTTAATTAGTCACTGGATCTAAATTTAATGCCAATTTACACTTCTAGCCCTTAAATTAATACCAACATGATAAATGGACAAAAAAAGACTATTTATGGAAAGTTACTCATCCATAAAAGAAGGATCACATAGATAATATTTGATAATAGAGAACTAATTATGAAAAATCTCATGTTATAAAGGACTAATTATGGAATTTACTCTTTATAATATATCATTGTTAAAATATAAAAATCTTTTTCTGAATCACAACAAGTAAAAACTTTACTTTTTGGTTCTAGGTCCAAGAAAGATGTTTATATTCTAACAATTCTACACTCATTGTTAGATAGAGCGATCAACTCGAAATTGATTTGCCTATTGTTTTAAAAAATATTAGTCCCAAATACTCCCAATGCAGTAACACCCCTAATGACATTTACGTTTTTTCCATAATTAGTTTTTTATTCTAATATATTAGATTTGTAGTCTTCAATTTTAGAAACGATTCCCTATAGGTCATCAGACTTGAGCTCTATTTGGTATACGGAATTTAAATTATGAAATTGAAATTATGGACAATAATTCTAATTCTGCTGTTTGGTAGCATAAAAATATGTGGATTTGGAATTGGTAGTACCAAAAATAAGTTGAAATTGAAGAATTCGATTCCTTCCAAATCAATACCGTAGAATTTCAAATTTCAATTTAATTCCAATTCTGTCAATTCCGTGTACCAAACGGACGCTTAGTGTCATGTGTGGTTTCAATATAGAACTAATGAAAATATTACCTGATTGAGTTATTAATGTTTAAAAAATATAGAACAAGTGATTTTTTACAAAGTATTCGGTCATGAGTCATGTTTGCGGCCCTGTTTGGCATCAGCGTCAGAGATTAACGTTAGCATTTTGAAAAATCTATCTAACGGTAGCCTTTAGCGTTAGCGTTTTCAGAATTAATCTGCACCGTTAAAATTTTATCCAAAACGCTAACACTAATCAAAAACAATGTTACCAAACAAAGCCTACGTCATACCAGATTTCACATTAAGAGTTTGAGATCTTCTATGACATTTATTGTCAATGTTTGTCATTATTGTGTGTCTATAAAATACTTGGTGTATATCAGATACTCCCTCCGCCCCTAAATATTTGCCACATTTTTGTATTTCCGAGACAAAATATCAATTTTTTTAAATTCATTTTATTTATATATTGGTATAGAAATAAAAAATAAAATTTACATATCAAAAAATTACATGAAAAGTTTTTCGAAATAAGAGGTGTCAAGAATATTTTATTTTATCAAATAACCAATGAAAACCCACAAATAAACAAAAGTTCTCCCGACTGCTGAATAAGCAAACGTTACAAATAATTTGGTACGAAGGGAGTATATATTTATAGTACTTTTGTTAGATCATACAGTTTATGCTCCCTAATTGGTTATCGAGGCCATTTTCTTGTTTTGGGGGCTAATAATTATGGTAATTACCATTTCGAGTTCATTTCAAGTATTTTTTGCGTGTACGTTTTTGTATAATATTTTTATTGTTTCCTTACCTTTCTTTCTTTTGGGTTTTTCCATTTTTAATTTGATTTCGAGCTATGGGAAAACTAATGCTGGAAAAGGAAATTTAACGCCTGATATGGAAAATGAAATGAAAGTTATAAAAATTAAAACCTTCTATATATATATATATATACATACATACATACATATATATATATATATATATATATATATATTCATCTCTAATTCTTCTTACGTCATCTTAAATTTTATCACAAAATATCAATTTTGTATATTTAGGATGCTCGGTATTGGTATCGATTTCGGTATTAATCAGGATGAATACATCCGTATCTAGTTTATACTCTAAATTGTAAAAAAATCATTTATTTTTGAAAAATCAAAAGTACATTTAAGTAATGAAATATAAAAAAGCAAAAAAATGCATAACTAAATGCATATGTAACCTAGTTTATACTCCCTCTGTCCCATGAAACATGTGATGTTTTGCTTTTTGAAGAGATTTAAGGGAGTGTATTTTAGTATTGAATTTCCAAAAATGTCTTTTGATGTGATGGGTAAAAGTAGGATTTGATGGGTAGATTATTAGTAAAAAGGTACGATGTGATAGGTAGGGTATGAAAAAGTAAGGGGTAAAAGTGAATTTTTAATAGAAATGAGAAGTGTTTTATGGGACGGATGAAGAAAGAAAGGAGAAAGGTTTTATGGGACGAATGGAGTATTTTACAAACTAAAGAATATGAATGCTAGCAAATTAGTATTTTAAATGTTTGCTAATGTTATTATATTTATGTACAAAGAATTAAAATCTGAATAAAAGTATAATTTACACATTCTAAAATTTGAACTAGATTTTCAAAATAAATTTATATTTAGTAAACAAAGATAAATATATTATTAATTTTATAACATATTTGTATATACGATAGGTTCGGAATTTTCAAGATGAAAAGTTGTCTCGTACTGTTCCAAAATAGCGTACCAACCATTGAATTCGGTATGGTTCGGTTCTTTGGTGGTATTTTTTTTGCTCGGTATTCTTGGTTTTTTTGATTAGTTTTGGGATGGTTCGGTACATCGACTACCTACTCATCCCCAAGACTAATTATTATTATTATTATTATTATTATTATTATT